>BMAO01030210.1:150000-274111 GCA_019973975.1 Trichonephila clavata
TTTACCCAACTATGCAATTTGAAATTTTACCGAATTTTATAAATAGAATAAAAAGTACGAGCTAGTTTATTGTCCTTTTTGAATTCAATGTAGAACACGTGTTTATATTATCATGTGACCGTCATGAATTTAGTCCACTGGCGACGTCTTTATTTTTAGCGAAATTAGTAAAAATGTAAGCCCTATATCTTTTATATCAATTTTTACTGTAACGTGCATAATGCTTTAAAAAATTTTTTTTACCAAATAATTATAGGACACTTAATTTTGTAAAAGTTAAAAAATTATGTTTGCAAACTTCAAAATGAATAAAGTACAGCACGAAGTATGAAATATCAATATGTCATTGAAAAGGTTTTATTTTTCCCTCTTAAAGAAGCCACTTTATTTTTTTTATGTGAGCTAATTCTGATTAATTTTCTACATTTCACAAAAGATGCTCAATATATGTCACACATGTTAAACATGCCTTTTCATCTGTCGACTTACAAAGGCGGAGTTACGATACTTAAATTTATATAGTCTAGATTTTTCTAAGCTCAATAGGTAATTCTCTTTCATTTAACTGTGATTCAAAATTACGAAGTCCGTCGCCAACAGCCCTCGTGTAATTGAATTGGGACGTGAATATTCACTCACTCAGAAAAGCTCATAGGTTTACCAGGTAAGGATGTTACATTTCTTGGTGGTGTAAGTATTCCCATCAATATTCTCCCACCAAAAGAACAGAGATTCTGAGTTTCAGTAGGTGGCCTTTAACAGTAATTCTCCTAAATGAATGGCAGAACCAGTTGGCACTTTGCTAAATTCCTGTCCATTTTGTCTTAGACAAATAGAGAATCTGTCAAACAAGATTTGCATCCTACCTACTTCTTTCTTCCCTTTAGAAGGTATACGTTTCTTTTAATCCCTCTATCCCTTTCTTTAAATAGGGTTTAGGATATTCTGCGATGAATGAAAAAAATTCCTCCCCCCCCCCCGTGAAGGAGGATTTGGCCTGGTTTTAAGCCATATCCCTTTCTGATGGAAAGGGGAAATACTCTTGGGAATCACTGAATTTAATCGAAAGTATATGATCATGCATGTTAGTGTAGGTTTTCTATTGCTCCGAATTAAAAAAATAATGCATTTGTAAAAATATCATTTATTTTAAAATAAGTCAAAATTTTAATGTATGTGTATGAAAAACTCTAGGCAAAAAAAGTCTATCTGAATTAATAAATTGTTATACACATTTCATCTAATATTTGAGTATAAGTAAGTTTGAAACATTTTATCTTCTCAAAACTGTTAGCAACTGGAGCTTCAAAGAAAAATTTCCGGCGAAAATTTATTAATTTTTTTTAAACTAAGAATTCGTAATTTAATCCTTTAAGACGCCTAATCAAATGCCTAACACTTTGCACTTCGAAAAAAAAAATTCGCGAAAATCAACTTATTAAAATAAATTGCACTACGAATGTTGAAAGAAAATTATTTCCTTAAAATATCTGTAAAACCTAAGCGAAATAGATCGTAAAATTTTACGTGATAGATATACTTAACCGACCAACATTCCCTCAAAAATTAAAGCCCGTTTTTAATCGATGGGTTCCTGGATTCGTGTTCTTTTATTTCTGAATAAGAATTAACTTTAAGCGATCTTCTATTAAGTGAATGATTAAGAGTTATATCAAAGTCACACTATAAAGCAACAAGAGGGCTATTAGAATGGACTTCGGTTAAGTGATGAGAATGACACCCGATCTGCAACTTCCTCTTTTAACTACCACACCACGCCAACGGGAGGATTTTGAGTGTCGATAGATTTAACATACATCAGCTCTCTCTACATGGCGACTTTTCAGTGACATCAGAACTCGAACCCGCAACACGTTGGCCACGATTTAATGAATTTCAATTAAACATAACGCAAAGTGTTTTATTTAGTTTAGTTTTTTTCAATTCCTACAATTAGTTCACACTTTCTGCCTCTCTCTATATTTTATATATATTTTGTTCAAATTTTCAATCATTAATAATATACTTTTTATTCACCCACTCAAGTTCAAATACATTTTTAAGAACTTGTAGTGGATAACACTTGATGTTGATGCAGTTTTTTCAAATATTAATTCATTAATTAACCTAATTATTGAATAAAAAATAGCAAACAAAAATAATAAACCAACACAATACATAAAAAGGAAAATGAAAAATTACAAGGAAAATCGTTTTCTACTTTGTCAACATTGTGATTCTGTCATGAGAGAGATTGAGAGAATATTAACGTCGCACTGATTAGCAACACGAGGGCTTTTGGCGACGTGCCGCGTAATTTTGAACCATGGTCAAGTGACGCGGACGACACCTGAGCTGGCAGCCCCCTCTCCTAACTACCACAGTGATTCTGTCATATGTATAAACATATAAATATTAATTATATTTATTTAATAAAAAGTAACTAAAATAAAACTTTTCTTTCTTGACCTAAGTAAGTTGAGTGTAAGTTTTTTTAGATTACTTGTTTATTAATAATTATAAAAAACATAAAACAGATGAAATTACTATATTACAATTATGAGGATGTATATAACATACAAAATATATCACACTATTAATTTTATAGTGGCAACTAATTTACGCATTGTTTTTAATAAAAGTAATAAAACTTCTTGTCAAAAATTCCTTCCATTTTTTTAAAAAAAATTACTTATTTCGAATGTCAATAACACGTTTAGGAACATTTAAAATATCATTACTTAGCAAAATCACGGTTGAAAGTTATTTATTTTTAAGTTGTTCTATTTAGAGAAAATACTTTCCGAGTTGAAATAAATTAAAATTGTCATCCAACAAACTTCTCATAAAGTTTCTTAATTTTTTTTTAAAAAAAAATATCTTCTGATTCAAACGGAGAATTGCATGTTTTTGTTTTTACACTATTTTCAAACTTAATCACAAAATAAACTCGCAAAGAAACTTTTGAGTAATTTGACAAGTTTTTTCCTTTTACCTTATTTACTGTTGATTTAAAACGACAAATGAGAAATTAAAAATTTAAAGCAGCTATCGGACTTCTTTAAATTTGAAGGAAATTATGCAAATTCTCATTTCAAAAAACATCGCTCGGTGCTTAAAATCCTAAAGACAACTTACTTTTTTCTTCGTCTCGCGTTGAAAGATACATCTAAAAATTAATGTCAGCAGAAGTTTTTACATAAACTTATAATTGAACGCCCTTAAGAAAGTTGCATAAATTGCGATATTACTTAGGCAAAGAAATATGAACTTAATTGAACTGGCAGATTATATGGTGAAAAAACACGAACCCTTATTTTTGCAGCAGAAATTGTTTAATGAGAAATGACAATACACGAAATGGGAGAAAATATTTATTGTGAAAATACTGTGTCCTAAGTCGCAAGCAAATAAAATATTCATAAGTATCCTAATGTAGTTTTTCTTCAGAGACGACATTTGAACGTATTTGTTATGTCTTCTTGCTGAGAAGGGCGAAAAAGAGTGAATATTTTAATCTAGTTTAGAATGTCTTTCTCGAAGATAAAAAAAAAAAGATTAAGAAAATGAAGATTACTTTTATTGATTTTAGTATGTGAGATTTTTTGATGGGCAAAGATAGATAGAGAAAAAGAGATAAAGTGTTATTTTGGAACTGCGTCAAAGATAGAGAAGACTCAGTCAAAATTATAGATAAAAAAATAACGGAATTTTTCTGTACTTGAAAAATCTTTTAATATATACTGAATTTTTTTAAGTAACAAATAAATACCGTAATAAAATTTGATGATATTTGAAAATTAGAAAATTTCTTAATACTGGACAAATAAATTTAACGTAATAATTTTTTGTGCTAATTTTTCCCAACAATTAAAATTTTTTAAAAATTTTAACAAATTTGAAGGAAAAGCCAATAGAACTTTTTTTCCCCAATAGCATTATTGTGAAATATATATAACATTTTTTAAGCCTTAATTTTTATTCATTTTATGCTCGATACAATCTTTTTAATTTTCTCCATTTCCTCCTGATAAGCATTTTTTAACTTCAGAAGCGATTACATCTAATTTTTAAAGATAGGGATCATTGCAGCTAAAATGTAATTAAGTAAAATCTATTATTTCAGAACTTCAAATTGATGTTCGGATTATTTAAAAAAATTATTTCTGAATTTTGAACTATTGGATGTTGGAATTCACGTAGTCGTACGTTAAAAAAAGGGGTGGGACATCCTTTTCGCCTTTATTTCAAATTCATAATAGCAAATTCATTATAATACTTCAAGAGTACTCAATTTCAATAAATATTTTAATGTAACTATGCTTTAATTATTTTTTAAATAGAAAAACATTTGCCGGCTTTTCATTGCAGTTTTTAGAACATATATATATATATATATATAATATATATATATATTATATATATATATATATGTGTATGGCGGCCGCTTTTACCAAGTTACAAAATAGACGTCTGTTCTACTCTGAACGTTTCTGCACATATCCCGATGGCGCCTGTATGATTTTAAGAGCCTGCCTGTCTGGAGACGTTCTACGGTTAAAGAACGCCATTACTAGAAGGAAGACGAAGATCCCTCGTGTTTTTTACAGTAAAAGTTTTTAAACACTCCCAAAATTCTTAATAAGTAACTGAACTATTGAGTCTCAATTCTTATCAGTTAGTGAGAGAGTTTGACATTGCACATTAAAGCATCGTGAGGCAATTGGCAACATACCTTGTTATTTTGAACTTAATTTCAAGATTTACGTTCTGCATTTCCCTTCTACAAACTACTCCACACACCAACTGGTGGACATTGAGCCCCGACAAATTTAACGTGCATCAGCCATTTTATTAGGGCGGGTCTTCAGTGGCGGGAATGAGGGAATTTTAACGTCACACTGATTAGCTACTCCAGGGCTTTTGGCAACGGACCTCTTAATTTTGAACCAGGGTCTTCAGTGGCATTAGGGTTTAAATTTATGACACGACTGACATGAGTTCGTGACTATAACCAATAGTTTATCATGGCGACAATAGACTAGAATCGAATGCTTAAGCCAGGCAGACAGATTTGTAGCTGACGATTTCAATTTCAATCATGGCTCAAATCTCGATTCAATATAGAAAAAACTGAGAAAATTTGAAAAAAGCGTGGCTGTATAGAAAATTAAAAAGGGATTTTCATATGATGTGTAAGTTTGGCACGTGGGCTACCTACTAGCTTAGGTGTCATCCTCAATATCTGAGCGCAATTCAAGATCAATAAGTCCACTGCTAAAAACATTTTTGCTGTACAGTCAAGCTATTTCAAACCAACAACACCGATTTTGAACAATTTAACAAATCTATAACAAAATTTTTATTGCTTCGATTTACAAAAAAAAGCGATGGGAAAAGTTATTAGAGAAGTCTCAAAAATATCCATGGACTTTTATTGGATTTTCCTCCTTTATATTTTTCTTTTCTGTTTATTTGGAACAGAGAAGAAGTTTACTTTGTGTGCTGGGACTCATTTCACAGTTGGAATAGCGAATGAGCAAACGGAAATAAAAACATGAACCACGAACACGTCAAACGGAAACTAAATGAGTCATAGAGAGGGCATGAGAAAACAATTCGAAGAAGATTAGTGACGCGACCAACTATGAACAAACGAAATTTAATTCCTAATTTTTTTTGAAAAGTTCATTACACTTTATTTAAATATTAATACAAAATTAGATTTTTTGAACGGGACTTCTTTGATTTTAACTGTAAGACTGAAGACAACCATTTATGTTTGTTCATTCATCAATTTACATTTTAAGGGTGCACAGTGGACTTTTAAATTGGTATAAAAATCTATAAAATTTTCAATTTTTCACTATTAACATATTAACAGTTCTAGCAATCACTGCTATTGAATGCAAAACAAGTAATATAAAAAAAATTGAGTCAATTCCCACTTAAGTCAACAAAGAAATTTTTTTATTTTAGTTACTTTTTATTAAATAGTTAAATTAATATAAATATGTATATACATATGATAGAATCATAATGTTAAGTGACAAAATAGAAAGCGATTTTCCTTGCAATTTTCCATTTTCCTTTGTGTTGGACTATTTTTGTTTGTTTGTTAATATTTATTCATTAATTAAATTTAATTATTCTAATAAAATAGTATAGTAAAAAATAAATCACATTCTCAGAAATTAAGCCACCCATGTGGGATTAAAATCCACGACCTTTGGATTAGAAGTCCAACGCCATATCCATTGTGCTACAAGGACACAAAGAGCTGCTTTCCTTTTCTATATAAACTGTTGGACTATTATTTTTGCTCGTTACTATTTATTCTTTTTTTAGTTTAATTAATGAATAAATATTTGAAAAAACTGTCATAACATCAAGTATCATCCTCTCTACAAGTTCAAAAAAATGTATCTGAACTAGAATGGATGAATTGAAAGTATTTTATAAACGATTGAAAATTTGAACAAGATATATATGGAGAGGGTGAATTAATAGTAGTCATTGAAAAAGAAACCTTTCAATTCGGATAATTTTTATGGAAGTTATGCCCTTTTCAGTTCGAACTCATATTTGACCTCTCCTCTTTGTTTACAGAACGATATAAAAACATTCATAAATATTTTTAAAAAATGGCAATAAAAATAAGGAAAAGAATGATCCCTCATGGGGGGGGGGCAGGAAGATTTTATAATTAACTGCTTTATTTATTTATTTGGACGTAGGTAGTTCGAAAACACAGCACATATACAAATGCAAGTTACTGTGAAAAGTTATTATACCATGATCAAGCAGACATATTTTATTATTTATATTATTTTACATTTAGATTTATTGTATATAAAGTCATAAGTTTGCATGATTTTAAATTGAATTTTTTCAGTCATATATGTTTATATTATAACAACACAAATAAAATCAGTTTATAACTTAAAATTAATATGGTACCCCTTAATTATAGCAATAATTGTTTTTATCAGATGGGGTTGATGCAGTGGTGCACACTGGGTGTCCTGGGGGTCCGGACACTCTCCAAAGCCCTTGAGTTTTATTCAATTGATATAATCCTGTATTATATATATATATATATATATATATATATATATAACGAAAAATTTAATTAAGTACTTGTAATTAATAATTATGTTTATTAATTAATGCTAATAATTAATTCAGTAATTTATTTTTTACTATTTTTTACTGAGTTGATAACCTTCCATTATCATGGACATAAAAACCTTCATGTAAGATACTTTTATAATTTTTGCGCTTCACTAATTTTAATATGTTCAATGCGCAATAGAATTCTCCCAATTGCAGTGAAAATTTGCACAAATATTCTCTGCAGGTGTATAAATAAATTCTAGTCAATGTTTTTTGTTTAAGGGTAGGGAAAATAGTAAAAACAAGGGAATACAAACATTTTAGTTAGTTTTTAAGGGAAAAAAACTAAAAAATTTCAACATAAATAATTTTTTAATTTTTTTTTTAGTTTTATTTTTATGTATTTAAAATGAATATTGGCAGAATATTAGTGGTGTAAATTGAATCTGGATGCGCATGGAGCATTTTGAAATATATTGATTATTCGGTACAGTTCAAAATAAAAACTTAAATATCTCAGAGACCATTCAAGATATTTTCACTAAACTTTATACATTGTGATATTTGTACACACATAACACATTTCGTGCAAATTTGAAAAGAAAATTCATTTGTAATTGAAATAATTGCTTTTGAAAGTCCACTGTACAAAGTAAGCAATCCTGCACAAGTTTTGCTAGTTTTACAATTCTATTCAATCACTTGATCTTTACATTTCGATACTATAAACACACTTGTGGTTCTACTCTTTTCTTAAAAAATATTAATTAAAGTAGTAACAGAACTCCAAATTTAAGCGTACCTGGAATGATTTTTTCCCTTAGATTAATCTGTAGTGCAGAAGAAAATGAGAAAATACTTAAAATGGTGAAATATATGAATATCTTTGTAGATCGGATTTATTCAATTACTTAAAATAAAAGTTCTCAGTTCTTAAATATATATTGAGGACTGAACTTTCCATATAATATTTGATCCCCCTCTCATGGCAAAGATTTTTTGATGCTCTAATATTTATTTCCTGTCTATTTTTCTTTAGCCCTGTAATACTGTAATAAAGTTGACTTACGAATATTAAAAAAAGTCTGCCCTTTGTAATAGATTCTCATATCCGTAAGTTCATAGAATTTTCACAAGGATAAAGCAGCCACCAAAATATTGAAAGAAATTTAAATATTAATATCAAAACTTATTCCATTTTTGTGTATTATATTTCATCTATTTTTAAAATTTTGTTTCAATTATTATACTACAATAATTCTTTTTATAACGTTTTTGAGCTCTTCCTTTGAAATTTCACCAATTTGTGGTGACGTTGTTGAGTTGCGGGTTTGAGTCCTGAAGCCACTAAAGATTCATCGGGTAGAGAGGCTGATGCGTCTTAAAACTATCAGGCTCAAAGTCTTTCTTTTAACGTGGTGAGGAAGTTCGGATAGTTGAGTGTCTTCTAAGGTGTCGTCCTCGTCACTTGATAGAGGTTGATGTCCGTCCCCAACAGCCCTGGTGTTGCTTAAAGTGAGACGTTAATAAACACACTCAGTTGTAACACGTAAATGGAATTATCAATACGTTGGAGCAGAGGTTCTTAAACTTTCAATTACCATGGCCCTCCTATATGTATCAGCGTGGCATTGCGGCCCCCTTGATTTTGTACACCGCTCCCTAACTCCCAGTTTGAGTGATTAAATGATTCTTCAAGAATCCTAATATAGCCATACATACTTTTTTTTTAACACATCGGCTTTTTTTTCTTTTAAGAAAACAGTAAATATCTAACTAAAGTATTACAAAAAACTAATTTAATACTAACTGGATTAATATCATCGATAGAAATACATGTTCCAGTGGAGTTTTTTCATTGGAAGAAGTTAAGTGATCTAGTTTAGGATGGTACATCTTTGCATTTTTCCATAAGGCTTTTCAGAGTCTGCAAAAGTGAGAAATCTTAACGTTAAATGAGAGACCTTCGCGGACCCCTTAAGAAGGGTCTGGAGAACCCGAGGGTCCGCGAACCCCAATTAAAGAACCACTGCAGTGGAGTAATGGATAGCATTTAGCATTACGATATAAAAGAAAAAAAGGCAAAACTTAAGTTTCACACCAGAAAAAAAATGGATCAAAGATAAAAATGAGAGGTACTATAAACTGCAGAATATATTAAAATTTCAGTTTTTTTGTTTTTTTGAAAAAATATTCCAAATTCAGGTTTTATTTTTTAACATTTAGCTAAGACATTCCGAATTTAAAATACGACTTAGTATAACATCTAACCTCGCGAATTTGAGTCTCAGAGCTCACATATCCAACATTTTTCCACAAAACTGGTCTGCTTGATACCTAAATAAGGTTTATTTTTCAATTCCTACTATTAGCTCACTCTCTTTATATATATATATATATAATATATATATATATATATATATATATATATATATATATATGTATATATATTACAAGAATATACAAAAAATAGTTATATACCTAAGACAACTATAGTCATGATAGAATAGATTCCATTATTCCAGCTGAAATACATTTTTTAAACTTGTAGTGGATGACACTCGAAACTAATAGTTTTTTCAAATATTAATTAATTAAATACCGGTTCATTAATGTAATTAATTACTGGTTTTCGACGCCAACTTAGATTCGTCTCCATTGTTGTAACAATGTGACAAAAGTTGGTGTCGAAAACCGGTTTTTCAGCAAAACTAGCCAAACCAGATGTGCATTGTTACAACAATGCAAACAAATCCTGCTGTTTTTTCAATTCCTACTATTAGTTCACTCTCTCCCTATATTATATAAATATGTTGATTTATTTATATATATCTTGTTCAAATTTTCAATCGTTTGTAAAATACTTTCTATCCATCCATTCAAAACAGGAATTAACTTAAATTTCTTTTATGTTGCTGGTTATTTTATATCTTAAATTGCTAATAACGTCATTAATTTAAAAAGAAGAAATTTCATAATAAACTGAAGTGCCAGTGAAGTCCGAAACCGGAAATACATCTATAAAACTACACCTCACACCAAGGCTCACCAGCACCGTCATTGGATTGTTGACGATTTGAAACAGATTGTTGGTTCGACGAATCGCGGTTCTAATCGTACCCACCTGATGGACAAGTTGAGGATAGAGAAACACCGTGAATCCTTGACCTTTTATGTCACAGCGGACAGTTCAAGCTGGTAAAGCTTCTGTCGTGATAAGGAACGCAAGTGGTTGACATGATCTGGAACAGCAGATAAACCTACAAATGACTATGACAAGTGATTGATACATAGGCATTCCTTCCGACCACTTACACTATTCATGTCATGCGTAAGTATTGACGAGCTTGGACAGTTCTAACAGGACAATGCGACACCACACACGTCGAAATTGACTCAAAGAACACTCCTGTGACTTAATCCTCTTCCACTGACCACCTAATTCCTAAGGCATCGACTTTATTTAGCATATTTGGGATGCTTTGCAACGAGTTTTGTATAAAAGAGGTCTTTTATATATAGAATTGTAGACTGCCTTGTAAAATTCGCAGGGTAAATTGCGCTGCAGAACAGGCCTTCACACTTTAGGGGTGTTCATGTAATTTCGTGTTGCGACGATTCGGGGGACGGGCTTACGTGCTGTTACTGGTGGTGGACCAACAGGTGGTTATACCAGTTTTTCACACGCTTCCCTTTTTACATATTTTGACTAGAACTAGAAGTATAACTTCCAAAGAACGCTGGAACTGTAATGTAGTTATAAGTATACATTAATAACTACAAAATTGGTGAAATATAACAGGTAAATTGTTTTATAGTCTTCTACTGGAAGTTGTAATTGATACAACATATTAATTATGAACCATAATTTGTATTTTTTATATAAATTAATTAATTTATTTATTCTTGAAGTTCCTGAGCAAACATCACACCAATCCAATAACTTATTTTAATGAGCTCAGAATACTACTAATTAAATTAATTATGATTTGGAAAAAAGTTTTTCTTATAATTTTTTTTTCATTGTACTGTATTACTAACACCACCTGTATGCAATTTTCTTCTTTAAGGGAAACATTATCCTAAAAATAACCAAAATATCGGAGGTTTTTTGTTACCTTATTTTGTGTGAATCTTCTAAATATGTGCAAAAAATTTCGCAGCTCTAGTTACATTTCGCCAGTTATTTAAATTTTTAAAATAGTATGTCGAAGCGAGAATCGAAACTAAAACACGTGGCATACATTTTTTGCAGACTTGTAATGACTTTCTCAAGTTTTTACTTTTCACGATAATCATATATTTGTGTGTGCTAAGCCTATTTTTAAAAATTTTTTTTATTTTTACATTCACTATAAAGTTTGGAATTTTTTTTCCTGTTTTGTATAAATGTGTGTTTGACGATTCTGTGCCTTGAAAGTATAGGTGATTAGTTGTTCTTTTTTTTAAAAAAAAAAACCATAAAGTTAGATACATGGGCTTTTTTACTTTTTTTCTATAGTCTCTGACATGAAAAATAAAAGTATCCCTCTTAATATTCCATTCACGGAATTTTGAGCAAAGAAGAGTTTTATTAACGTTGCTTTATGAAGCAACACAAGGGTTATTGGCGACAGAACCAGTAATTTTGAACTTCAGTCAAGTGACACGTACGACACCTGCCCTGGTATCATTGTCTCCTAACAACCACATCACACCAACGGAAAGACAATTCGATGACCAATCTATAAGACTCCTTTTTTAAAGTGAAGACACTGGTCATTAGAAATTCTACATGAAAGTCACAGTTAAAGTCCCACTTTTCTTAAGAAAACCTCAACATTCTTCAGATCGAGAACACCAGTGGCTTTATACGATTCGCTCCAGCTGCAGAAAATTTAAGTGAAATAAAATGAATTTCTCACACCCACGAAGAAAGAAGGTGGGGAAGGGGAAAATTTCCAGAACAGTTATTTCACTTTATTTCCCTGCAAAATTCTGACATTTTGATCCCAAAATACAATAGGAAATCCTCCCTCTGTCAGGACATATATAATAACCCGCATTCTAAGTGCGTTGCCAAAAGTTGGCAAGCACATTTTTTAGCGCCTCTGGTGCTGGCTTATCGAACTGATTTGTATGCAAGAAACGAAACGGCTGTTTCCCGGATTTCCTCGAATTTTATTTAGACTGAAAGTAACACGTATTTCTAATGCGTATGTGCGGATATATAGAAATATATTTATATGTTTACGGAAATCGTGAAAAAAGTAGTAAGGTTCGGAAGTCGTTACATAAATATATGAGCGAAAAATAGTTTTTATCTATATACAAAATGTTTTTTACACTTCCATAGTCGTATATTAAGCGAATTCATTCATTTTATTATATGATTTATTTTGTACAAACAATTCATAAATTAACAACAATTATTTGTGGATTTTAATATGCTTCAACAGTTCTCCCCCCCCCCCCAAACCAACTTACATCGGGTATTTGTTTTTTGAAAACAAATTGTAAATTTTGATATCGTTTTGGTGAAATTTTATTTAATTGTACAGAAATTATTTTTCGGCATTTGAGTTCCTTTTTTCCAATTCCCTACTATTAATTCACACTCTTCTTATGTATATTTATTTATAGATATGTATATCTTGTTCAAATTTTCAATCGTTAATAAAATACTTTTTATTCATCCACTCAAGTTCAAGTACATTTTTTTAAACTTGTAGCGGATGACACTTGATGTTAATGCAATTTTTTCAAACATTAATTCATTAATTAATGAATAAATAGTAACAAACAAAAATAATAGTCCAACGCTATAAAAAAAAAGAAAAATAGCTCATTGTGTCCCTGTAGCGCAATGGATAGCGCGTTTAACTTCTAATGTAAAGGTCGAGAGTCCGAATCCCATTTTCGATGGTCTAATTTCTGAGAATGTGATTTCTTTTTTACTATACTGTTTCATTAGAAGAACTAAATTTAATTAATGAATAAATAGTAACAAACAAAAGTGATAGTTCAACACCATATATAGAAAGGAAAATCGCTTTATATTTTGCCACTTAATATTGCAATTCTATCATGTGTATGTACATATCTATAAAATTGTAATTATTGAATAAAAAGTAATTAAAATAAAATTTTTCTTTGTTAACCTAAGTAGGAATTGACTTAAATTTTTTTTTATATTGCTTGTTGTTTTTGCTACCACCCACCCTTTCTCTAGACCTCTTTCTTATAGGAACGATTGATTGCATATTAATTTCAATAAGAACCAACACGAAGCATGAACTTCGTAAATTTGAACCATGAACATGCGAAAAAGACGACTCCTGAAAAGACACACTCTCTTAACTTCCACTACCCGCAACTTAAGAACTCCGCCTCGCTACACGAATCCACGACTCGATTGAAAAGTAACGGTTCACTCTGTCTTGTAAGCTGCATCAGAAATAAACAAAACCTTAGGGATCATAGTCACTCAGCTGTCGCTGGCACAAAGACGAACCGAATTCCTACTTCTTATTCTCGCCCTATTCCCTTTGTCTTGCAGGCCAGTAATATAGGTAAATATAGGGAGAGGTTGGCTGGCCCTAAAAATTATGTTTAATCCTACAATATTAGATCCTTCTAAGATTAAGGGTTTGCAATTATATAACTGAGATTTATTTAGAAACTATGCAGTTTTGTTATATTTCTATCATTGCTTTCTTTAATCTGAAATGATTATATAAATCAGCAGCGCACACAAAAAATTTTCAAGGGGGGGGAAGGGGGTCTATGGTCGAAAGTCCCCCCCCCCCACTCGTAATCTTACCTCAAGACAATACCAATTGATTCTTCTGATTTTGTCAACAAAAAACAGTAAAAAATTATTGAATAATTAACATTGATTAATTTATAAAATAAATTGTTAATTACAAGTATTTAATTAAATTTTGTGTTATACAACCTGTGGCCAGAAAGTTCGGTGAATGAGCCTGTAGAGGTCGCTGCTGTACTAGTAGAATATCAACGCGTTGCGCTTGGTGAAGGTCAATATCTGTTTGAACATGCTTATAATTGGCAAGGTTCTAAGTGCGTTCATTCCATATTAGTTTAACGCCGAGCGCGAAAGGTAAATTGTGGATTGTCGCGGTGTACAAAATGGATGCCACACACCGCCTTAGTTGTACGCCACTTCCTGGCCGCGAATGGAGTTGTGACACTTTATCACCCCCCTTATTCACCTGATTTGGCACCTGCAGACTACTTCCTCTTCCCCAGATTGAAGTCAGCCCTGAAGGGAAAGAGATTTACGGACATCACCGACATTCAAAGCAACGTGACGGCCGAGCTGAAAACCATACCAAAAGAACTGTTTTACAGGAGTTTCCAGGACTTATATACTCGTTCCCAACATTGCATTACCATCCGTGGAGATTATTTTGAAGGACAGTAAATTATATCTGATGCTGTACAATACTGTATTTGAAATAAAAATTCATTCATTGAACTTTCTGGCCACAGGTTGTATATACATATGTATAGGATTATCATCAATCAAAAAAACTCAAAGGCTTTAGGAGGGGGGGGGTCCGGACCCCTAGGACACCCCCTTGTGTGCGCCACTGATATATTATATATATATATAATTGAACTATATATAAATAAAGATTAAGAAAAATACAACAATGTAATAAAAAAATATTTAAAAAAATAAAATAAGAATTATAAAAAAAAAAAAAGCTTTAGTACCTAACATTGTTACTGATATATTATATATATATATATATATAATTGAACTATATTTTATAGGAATTAAAGATTATAGAAAAATACCGAGACAATGTAATAAAAAAATATTCTTAAATTTTTCCATTCTAAATAAATTTATAAGAGATTTCATAAATATTATAACTAAAATTTAAAAACTATGCAAGTTCTGAATGTCAGAAAGGAAAATAATAAAGTGCATTAAATTTTTATAAACTTTATTTTCCCTTTATGCTTATCTTCTGTTATCATTTCTGTAAACATATCTCTTCAAGTTTTAATTTAATGTCTGTCATTATTTTAATTATACAAACTTGCGTACCCGATAGGCATTTATGAAAATATACTAAGCTCGGCAAAAAGGGCCGATGTATATATATCTAATTTTATGTTTATACAATAAAATAAACTATTAGAAAATTTTGAGCACAAGGCATATCAATGAATAAATTTTTAAAAAATCCTTAAAAAAACATATTAAGCTTTCTTAGGTAGTTTTTTCCCCTTTTATCTTTGTTTTTTTTTTTTTAAATTTAATATACTTTTCACAGATTTCTTAAAAACGTTCTGTCTTGTGCCATAAAATAAAGAAAAAGAAATTCATATTGAATCTACTTTATTTCTTTGAACTTTTTAGTTTTCAATTGAAGGTTTATTCAATGACTGTTTGAATCAACACTAGAGCCACTGGTGTCGGACCTCGAAATATTGAGCCTCGGTCAAGTAATGAGGACGACATCTTAGCTGGGAGTCGAGGATCACAAGTATAGGTTGAATTTCAACATCAAAGTCTATTTCTAAAACATGATTATTATTATTACACCTCGTATCTGATGAGTTATTTGCTGACACGATAAAAACAATTGCTATTTTTTTTTAAAAAAGTTTCTTACAACATTTGATGTGTTCATTCCATTACTATTCATTTTATACAATTTTCATATAAAGTCAAGAAATGTTTTTCAAATTATAAAGGGGCCTCTAGGGGTGTTAACTTAATCTTGAGAAGGCTGAAAAGATAAATAATTTTCAAATAGATATAATTCTTTGAAATTAAAATTAAATAACTAATCTTTTACACATTATTTATAAAGGAATGAGGCTTCAAAAAAGTGTAAAAGTTTTAAAATATAATCATAAAATTTATAAGAGTATGAAAATAAGAACACTTCTGTAAGAATATAATTAAGTTTTACGTTCCGCATGGTATTTTCTAAAATATTAGCTCTAATTACTAGCAATAAGTTCATATATAAAGTTAATGTGTATCCTTATGACGCTGTAGCTCTTTGTATATAAATATAATATAATACATCCTTTTTTTTAAAAAAAATTACACATATTTTTAAAATTTTCTTTAAAAATTTCAATATTTTACAAATATTGTGAAATACAAAAAAAATTACACTAAAATTAGGCAGGGTTTGAAGAGAGTATGATATATTTTAAATTCTATAGAGTTTTATATATCAAAGACTATTATTTTAAGAAATAGCATGTGCAACGTAAAAATTACTTAATAATATATATTACAGAAAAATGTTTCTTATTTTTATATGCTTATAATTTAAACATTTTGTACTTTTTTGAAACCTCATTCTTTTATAATTAATGTGTAAAAAATTCTAATTATTTAACTTTAATTTCAAAGAATTATTTCCTCTTGAAAATTATTTGTATTTTCAGCTCTCGAGACAAAATAAACACCCCTGAGACCCTTTGCTTATGTGTGAAGACAGCAATTAATGATCTTATGCTGCATTCCATAGGCCATACGAATGGGGTTTTGATATTTGGTATTAAAACTTCCCTCTTTCAGTCATTTTAAATTCATGTAATTGACTTATTAATAAATACATGAAGTGATTTTAATGTTCCTATCAAACTTAGACTAATGTATGTATTGGACTGTAGAAAAATACACTCAAAATAAAGAGAAGAAATAGAAGCTTCTACCTGTGTACTTTTGTCCTATATCATTTTCATAATTATACTATGCCAGAATGATTCTGGCAGTCTGTAGCTTTTAAAATATTTTCAAAAAATGTCTTGAAATCGAAAAATATCGTCATGTTGAAACCCTCATCATTTTTTACTTTTTTCGGATGTACTTTATTACATTCAAATAAATACTAAAGTCTAGACTTTGACAAAAAGGTTAATAAGAAAATATCATATATAAGCACTATTTCAAAAAATCTTGAGGTAAAAAGGATCCAGACAAGAGGTTTTTACAAAAACTGAAAAAAAAGGACATATCAGTTACTGGACAGTTGTGAAAAGAAAAAAATATTTTCGTCTTGTGTCTGCACTATATCCCCAGAAACTTCTTCCTATATTTTTAGCTGAATCAGAGTCGTAAAAATCATATATCACTGTATATATAAATTCGAAAAAGACCTCAACACAAAAAATGTCCCAAGATATATTTCAGAGAGAGAGAGAGAGAGAGAACTGAACTCAGCAAAAGTAATTTGAAACTTTCTTCAATCAATCCAGAAATTAAACGAAAGAAATCGCGAAACTATACGCTGTTTGAAAATTATGATACTAACTTAAAATAATGACTACTTTAAATTAAATACGTGAAGCGTCCTGTATGTAATACTTTTTTCTTATTAATAAACTTTTTTGAAAAAGATACTAATTTACGAATAATTTATCCCTCTATATTTAACTAAAAAAAAGAGCTACATATATCTGTATATAAAAAATAGTTTTTCGTGATGCTGTAATAAGCTTATTACGTACTATCACAACAATGCCAACGTTCAAGCTAACTCACTAAATTGGCAACTCCGAGTTCGCATGAGTCTCTCACGCTAATTTGGCAACCATGTGCTTCGTTTCTAAAAATGTCGCCAATACGGTTGCTGTAGTGCATTATTTGCAAGCTCTTGCAGAAAATATCGCAAAGATTGCCTGGACTGGAATCATTGCTTGAGAAGAAAGGAGTTGTCTCTTACGAAGACTTATTAACAATCAACCAGAACAAAATATTCCATTTTCCAGGAAGCTGCAGGTTTATCAAAATTTGAGGACTTAATCAATGAAGTGTTCGACGATGCAGTTTCAGTGATGAATTTAACTCAGAGTTTCTCAAACTGTAGAGCGCGCCCCTAAGGGGTGGGGGAGAAATAACCCTACAAGGGGGGGGATGCAAAATAAAAAATAAAATTTAAGGAAATTATTAATTTCTGTAAGGTAAACATTTAAAAATACATTCTGACATAATAAAAATAAAATACACATTTACACTGATATAACACTCTTATAAATGTATCAGTACTACACACAATGCGCTTTATAATTAATTTAACAACAAGTTAAGATCAAGTTTAATAATTACCAGTAACCTGGTGAGCTTCTCATAAAATTTATAACCAAAAATTAATGTATATCTGGATAATTTGTACTGTTTACAATTAATTCATTGACTGCTGATTAAAAGCTACGTGATTTGCTCCTCAAAGCCCCAGTTTTCAACGTGGGCGCGCGTAAGTGATGTATTGGGGGGGGGGAGAAATAGAATAAATGAGCAAATCCTCTAAGTACACACACACTGTCAAGGTCTTTTTATTGCATTCCAAAGCCTTCGGAATACTTTTAGGATAGCAGTGCTCAGAAAAGATCGGAAAGACGATATATGTCCGGGGCAATTAACGCACTGGCTGAGCGAGACGTTTTTATATGCCAGTGGCACTTCCGAGGTTAAAGTCGTATTGTAGCTTTGGCATCAAAGTATAGAGTTATTGAATTCAATGCATTGTTATTGAATGTAGGGGGGTACGATGAAAATTGTGTTGAATATTGGGTCACAAATAGTGAAATTTTGAGAAGCACTGATTTAACTGAAGAGGATGACCAATAACGAATTTTATGAAAAAAAAGAAATAAAACTGCACAATACATGCAAATTAAAATTTTATAATTTGAGCAATAAATATGAACAATTGTATAGTTAGTACAATGGGAGCTGATCCACTGTTTGGCGAAAAAAGGAGTACCAGCCCTAGTTTTTGTAAGAAAAAAAAATGTACTAATAAAACTATTGTGAAAATAAACGAGTACAAATACATAGTCTCTCTACGAAATTTGAGAACTGTTCAAATTACAAGTAATCACAATTTTTTTCAACTTCTTTAAAGCAGTCATCTTTCATATGACACCAATAGAACAACAGTCCACTTTCTTCAGAGGAATCCGTCAACATTTTCACGCTTGGAAGCCACAGAAATCGGTAAGGATTGTGGCGTGAGAGGAACCTATTACATTTTCCGCATGACTTAAAAATGTCCCCCTTTTTTAGTTTGATTATTTTATTTCACGGGGAAAGTAGAAAAGGATGAGTGGACAGTGGTCACAAATGGAAATGGATTATAATGCATCGAGAAAAGGAAAGTGCAAATAAGATTTGATTTTACATTTCATTTACTGTTTTCGAATGTACACAGACATCATCCCGATTTTACTCATTTTTTGTTCTATTAATAAATTCACACACACACAAAATTGTAATTTCTGTTAAAATTTGTACATACAAGGGCACAAAGGACTACTTGTTTTCCCTATACGAGATTTTTATATGCATATAAAGCTAGACAATAGATTTTAATGTAAATATTGGCATGCAGTTAAAATATTTGATATTCATATTAAATCTAGCTCCAACACTGACTTCTCCTTTCACTTGCAAACCATCATGTATCCAGTATGTATTTACTTTATACGTATAGGTATAGGCAAATTCCATCAGACTTACTGGTTATCATAAGATTAAAATGCCAGTTTTTATAGTTAAAAATACATTAATAAAAACTACCTTTAATTGTTATTAGTAGAGTGAGTGTGTGAAAGAGTTATATCAACGTGTCATTATAAAGCAGCGTGAGTGAGTGAGAATATTAACGTCGCACTGATTAGCAACACGGGGGCTTTTGGCGACGGTCCGCGTAATTTTGAACCATGGTCATGTGACGCGGACGACACCTGAGCTGGCACCCCCTCTCCAAACTACCACACCACACCAACAGGAGGACGTTTGAGCTCTCGACAGATTTAACGTGCATCGCTCCCCTACTATCGCTCTTCAGTGGTACTAGGATCGAACTCACGACACACTAGCCATGATCCGATGCCTAGACCACTCGGCTACCGCGGCCACCATTATAAAGCAGCAAGAGAGGGACAATGGACTTTGTAACTTTGAGCTTGGTCAAGTGATGAGGATGACACCTCAGCTGGCAACTCCCTCTTTTGAGCTGGCAACTCTAGGAGGGGGGGGGGCATTGAGCTTCGATGGGCTTAACATGCATTAGCCCCCTATACATGGCGGGTCTTTAGAGACATGCTATTAGTAGAGAGATAGAACTTTAGGAGTATCGAGCACAAATTTCATTCTATTTCAGTATAAATTTCAATTTTACGTATTGGTTGAATAAATTCTGTTCAACAATTGCGTTGCAATCTCTTAAATTTGAATCATGATTATATGAAAGGAATAACCTAATTTGATGCTTTCGAGATTTTTGCGACCTAATTATATAAATCTTTACTCTGTTAGGCTTTGCTAGGTTTAAATGTAACAACACCACTATTGCGTCAATTCGATGTAATTTAACCATAAATTCCTGTCATTAAAAAGCAACTCTGCTTAAATTTAGGATAATGCGTGGATTCAGATTTAGATTCAAATGAGAAATAGCACAATACTTAATAAATATTTCACTTTTTTTTTGTAGAAAATATTTATGCCTTACTTCTTTTTTTTTCTTCAAAAAAGTCGTCAGTTTATGCCCCCTCAGATACCTCATAACTCATTTTAAAGTCACCACAGAGTCACCAACACCGTCCAAAAATAAGAAACTTCATTAGAATACTTGACAAATATGAAAAGTCAGAAAAAGAAAAAAAAAGGAAAAGGTTTGAAGAGAGAGAGTCTTTAAAAAAATAATAAAGAATCCGTTCTTTCTCATTCCGGAAGGGCCCGAAACAAAACAGCAAAAATTCCAAATCGAGGGGGAGGCAAAAAGAATTCTTCGTGAAATAGAAAGAAGAATTTTTATTTCTCTCTTTTCCCGATCTACATACTCTTCCTCGGATTTCTCTTGAATGAGAAATGCGAAGAGTTTCCTCCACAATGGACATAGACAGTGGGCCGGACCGTCTCCCAAACCATGCATGCCAAAATACCCCCGAGAATGGACAATGGGATGTTCCCGCTGGATGGGGGGCTTACACACCTAATTCTTCGCCTCAGCATCCTCCCACCCTGTGACGTCACATTCTTATGCTAATGCAAAAAGAACGCTTTTCTTTTCCAGAATTCCTGGTTTGTGTACGAGATGTGATTTTTTTCCCCTTCTTTCTTTTCCTTTTTCGCGCCATTCCGAACTTTTACTGAATTTTTGCCGCGAATTTGTGGCTCTCTTTTCAAAAAAGGTTTTTTTTTCTTTGTTCGTTGGCATTATGTTTTTCGCTTATTTTTCTTGACTTTTTTTTAAGAGAGAATTATCTTGTTCTGTAGAGAAATTTAAATATGGCACCGAAGTTTAACAGAGTTGGTCTGTTTTAAATGGTTTTGACTTTCTTTCTCCTATTGAGTTATTTTTTTTAAACTTTATTGTTGAAGTCATGCTTAGGAATTGTGGAATGTATGAGTTTTGATGAGTTCTTACAATGGTATTTTAAACCCACACCCACATTTAGGTTATAGAACCCTCAACCAGTGTTGAAATATAAAAAATAATTGAAATAAATTTATCTCAAGCGAGTAGAATTAAAAAATAAATAAACACACTTACATAAAAGTCGGTCAGTTATTTTCCCTTAAAATTTTCCTGGCATCGGCATCTTACATAATTAAATATATTTTTAGATAACTCTAGTTTTTTTTGACAAATATTGTTGTATTCTATAAGGTTTAATAAAAGGAAAAAAAAGTAATTTAGTGAAATCAAAAATCTATTGTCTTAACTTTAAAGATACTTAAACGGAGAAATCTACACTTCCTTGTGTGTGTATTTATCATGTATTAGAAACTTTTATATAATTTATGCAAGTAGTTACGTGGAAAGAGAGAAAAATATATAACGGACATGAACAATTGGCAAAACTATATAAGAAGTTCTTAGAGTAAATTTAAAAAAAATTTCAATAAGGATAAAAAAAAATTACTTTTAGATGCTTGCAAGACAATAATTTAAGTTTAAAACAAATGAGTCAGATTAATTTTAAGTGATTTTTCAAGTACTTGTCCAGCTTGGATTTCTTGTGATGTTATTCATTATTTATATGTATTTTTAATGTACTAGAAATTAGTATCAAATTAATCCACGACTCCCAACTTCCAAAAGAGTTATATTATACGGTAAAACAACCTAAACACAAATTCTATTGAAAATTACATATATATGTAGTTAAAATGTCAGACAAAACAGCGGAATTTATACTGATTTGTAATTTAGAAAAATTATTTGAATCGTTAACAGATCTGTAGTTGATAAATGTTGAGCATATACATATATATAGGACAACACTTATTAATGTTTATTATCGACAATTGTAGTTCACCAATTTTTCAGATTCAATATATAAGTACATAACAGTTTCCCATAATATATACAAGTTAAAATAAAAGCATTCAAATACATACAAAGTATTTTTACAACAATTTTTTTAAAAAAAACTCATTTAGAAAATATTGTTCGCTTAAATTAAAGGCTCCCAAACTCTGTCTTATAGACCCTTTGCCACGTTTTTCGGTTAGGGGTAGACGCCTGCTTACCTTATATTGAATTTTTGCAAATTTACCAACTTTTCTGTCTTTTTGACAGCCGATATAGAGCTACTTACTTTAAAGGTTTAAATTTCAAACTGAAGCAAAGTATAGTGCTTAAAACTTAAGAAAAACATGTTAATTAAATTAAAATTTAATTAATACATAAAATAACTGAGTAACAAACAAATGTTTCAATGGGAGGAATAAATCTGGTGCTTCAATGACAATTTTTTAACATTTGGAATCAATCTTGTCAGGTTATCCACCTCCCCCCCCCCCCCCTTCTTTTTTGTTTTGGAGATTGGCAACCACGCTGAAACTCTTCGTCACTAGGAAAAGTAATACAAAATTTTCACACGATATTCCATAGTTCGTGATAAATGAAAGGTATGTCTTTTAAAGCCAAAATTGTTGACATGGTCCTTGTTTTAATAAAATTTATGCTGTCACTTTGTAACTACAAATTAACCTCATTAAAATTAGTAAATAAATCTATCAAATAGATAAAATCTGGTTTCCACTTGATTAAATTTTTTAAAAAAATTTAAATCATGATTTGGTTTGATGAGAGCTACTATCATAGGCCCCCAAATAATTTTTTCACTTACGAATACCCCTTGCAGGTTGTCATAGACCCCCCGAGGGTCGATATAGACCACTTTGGGAATCACTGGCTTAAATTAACATCTCGAAGGTAAAGAAAAACAAGGACTATTGGCGATGGATCTCGGAAAATTTTGAGTCTCGGTCAAGTGACGAGGGCACCTGAGATGGAATTCTCTCTCCGAACTAATGTACCATGGTAACGGAAGGAATTTGGGCCTCGAAGCCTCAACCCCTCTACACAGTGGATCTACAGAGGCACCAGGGCTCGATCTCATGACATGGTGTTCACGAGTTCGTGACTATAACCACTAGGTTACGGCGGACCCTGGAGGCTGCTGGCAACGAACTTCATGGTATTAAACCATGGTCAAACTACAAGTAAAATAACTGGTGAAAAACAAAAAACTAACTTGCAAGTTGATGAGAGAACAATATTTGAAAATTTTAAATTAATTCAAACAATAATGATTAAAAAAATTTCAAGTTTGATAATATTGAAAAGGTATCATCTCCCTTTTTTCAATTTCTACTATTAGTTCACTCTCTCCCCATATATATATATATATATATCTTGTTCAAGTTTTCAATCGTTAATAAAATACTTTATATTCATCCACACACACACAATTCAAGTTCAAATGGATTTTTTTAAAATTGTAGTGGAGGATACTTGATGTTAATACAGTTTTTTTCAAACATGAATTCAATAATTAAAGTTAAAAAATGAATAAGTAGTAACAAACAAAAATAATAGTCCAACAGCATATATAAAAAGGAAAATCGTTCGTTGTGTCTTTGTACTGCAATGGATAGCGCATTGGGCTTCTAATTCAAAGGTCGTAGGTTCGAATTCCTCCTGGGATGGCCTAATTTCTGAGAACGTGATTTCTTTTTTAATATACTATTTTATTAGAATAATTAAATTTAATAAAGTGAATTAAATTTTTTAGAAAAATTAAATTAGAATAAATAAATTTTATTAGAATAATAAACAGTAACAAACAAAATAAATAGTACAACACCCTATATAGAAAGGAAAATGGAAAATTGCAAGGTAAATCGCTTTATATTTTGTCATTTAATAGTGTGTGATTCTGTCATATGTATATACATATTTATATTAATTGTATCTATTTAATAAAAAGTAACTTAAATAAAAATTTTCTTTGTTGTGACCTAAGTAGGAATTGACTTAAATTTTTTTTATATTACTTGTTTCTATATAGCTATTTTATGGTGTGGGGAAAATTTATGTATTTTACCTTATTTAATTTATGTATTATTTTTTCCTCTTTTACGTTTTTCAACAAAGAGGAAGTGAACAGTGTTTTTTTTTACTGGTGCCACAGACTTAATTTACAATTTAATATTTGTTTTTTATATCACAGGAAAATTAAGAATATCATTTTCACTTTCACACAGACTGATATAGTTCAATATAAAATTTTTTACGTATGCACAGTTCAATATCAACCCAAAATCTATCCAAAAAGTTATGAAAATGAACTTAAAAAAAGAGATGTTCTAGTAACCGATATTTTTCTTCTTAGAGAGAAGAAACCCAGAAAACAAAGCGTGTGTTTCTGATCTCGGGATGGCAACACTGCGTGTGTTTAGTGATCTAGATGTCTTTTGGGGTGTTAGGTGTCACGCCATCCCGTCACAGGTGGCAGCTCAAGAAGAAACTATCCAAAAGAAGATTTTGAAAGGAAAAGTAGCTTCTGTTATGTTGTCCGCATCCGTTACTAAAACGAGAACCCGAAATTTGTCCTTTCTTCCCTAATTTTCACTGGAGAGGATGTCCTGGTTTTGTTTTTTTGGGGTTCGAGATGTTTCTTTTGAAAGTACGGTTACGTATCTTAACTGTTTTAGATTATTCCTGGCTGATAATAGAGTGATAGGATCACAAATGTGAAACCTTTAAGGCCTAATGGTTGTAACGCTCTGTAGATATTGTTAATACATCAGAGATTTATTTTTACGAATGGCAACAAAGAAGTAGTACGTTCTACGAAAATATTTTTGTTACAGAATAAAATGAAAGTTTTTTCAATAATCAATAGTTTTCGACATACTTAAAGAAAAAAAAGGGGGGGGGGAACACCTTTTACTAGAAATATTTTCATTTGTGTAAGTTTGAAAGAATACCAAAGTAAATAAATAAATTATTTTTGAGTACATTAATTTTTATTTTACTCAGAAATATCTGTAAAACTCTTACATAGATACATACATGAAGATGAAAAACTAATTCTTTAAAAAAAAAATCCCAAGTCAAAATATCAATAGCGAGCATAAAAATAACAAAGCTTTGAAATTATATTAAAAATTTATAAATTCATCAATTTGCAACCTCGGACTTAGCACCGACAAGGGGGGTTAAACTAGTTTGATGTATTAATACATAAAGTTTGTTTATTGCTTTTATAATTTTTCTTTTATTTAATTCCATAAATTTTTTTTCATTGTATACCTTTTTCTAAAATAGTAAAGCAACTTTAAAGAAAATATCACAAACCACAACATTGTGCGTTTGTTAAATGGAAATTGTAGTAATTTATTACATTCAAAGAGTAAGCATTAGATTATAGAGAATCTGTCTTCTCTAATTATATATATTTTCATACTATTTTAAGAGAAAGAAAAAAGAGAGAAAAATACCCATAATCAAACAAAATAAATAACAAAAAGTATAACAGTGATTTTTTTAATAGTGCAAACACTAATACTTTACAAAACGTACACATTTTTTTTACACGTCAGGTTTTATAATGAACATCGGAAACTAAACTCTATTCATATTATTTCTATAATAATGAATTATATAACAAATTCTGAATAGTAATAAATACGACAATATGTTCGATTAAATTTCCCTTTATTCTAAATGAATTGCAAATCAACATTTTTGGTTGATATACAAGGGATTTGACTCTATTTTTTTAAACACGAAGCAGTCAATAATAACCAAAAGTCTTTTTTCTTAAATAATCAGTTTTTCACTTCTACTAACCAAATAACACCATTAATTATCTTTTTCCTAATGCCACCCAACGATCTAACCTCCCTCTATACGCACCTAACATTATATTCTAATTATTTCCCCACAAACACCCCGCTTCCCACCCGAACATAAAAGCTAGTCAAACAAGATCTATCAAAGGCCCATCTCTTTTCCCTCAAGGTAAACCTCCCTTAGTAAACTCTAAGCGAATTCCAAAATAATTAAAATTAGTCTAAATTTTCTTGCTAACAAATGACGATTTTCCACACTAAATGCACAAAACAGGGGAATGGATACATCCTATCAACTCACTGCAGATCCATACCTCTCTAAAGAGAGAGGGAGAGAGAGAAAGAAAGAGAAGGTTAGATATCATTGATGTCTGAGACACCCCCCCCTTACCCTTGGAAAAGAATTTTATTAGTCTCTTTTGCCTTCTCCACCGCTTTTGAAGCGTCGTCGTCTTGTTTGGGCCTTTATTCATTGTACAGAGAGCGAGCTTATGCAAATTACACAAATTCTCATCCCTTTCCCCTTCATTGAGTCGAGGGGTGATAATAAAATGTGCATTCTTAGAAGCTTTTCAACGAGTTCCTTTTGATTTCTCTGCAGCACCAGGCTCTTCCTTCCCTCCTCTTCTCAAGGAAAGGGGGGTTGAGATGCAAACGCATCTATATACACACCAGGAGAATTCCTCGGCCACCTACCTACACCACCCTTTCTCGAGCGTTTCGCTTTTAAAATGCAGTTTCCTTGGCAAAGTCTTAATACGAAAGCGACGCAAAAGGCTTGTTCTTGACTGGCCATGTTTAAAGCACCCAGGCGTGTCGCCGAAAGTGCTTTTGTCTGAGCTTCAGGGAGACATTTTCGGCGGCACACGTTTAGAGGAGTAATGGCACATTTCTTCTGCTGAACAGTTTTCTATCACAGGTATTTATTATACAGTTGGTTGGGCATCGGGAGAGAGAAAAAATAAGGGGGTATGCTGTTGCGGAAAAGGCCTGTGTTGACTTTTTGGAATTAATTTCAAACCAGCTGAAGAAACCGGAGGGTTTTGTTAAAGATCAGATTTCCGAGAGAAAAAAAAACCTTTTTTGGTGGAGGATCAAGAGATTTGTTTTCGTACTATCTTCTGAGCAAACACATTGTATGGAATTCCCTCTTATATATTATATATATAAATTCTAAATAATTTACCATAATGTCTTTTATTGATATCTAATCGTGGATCATTGAGTGCATGTTACAAGTCTAGACAAGTTTGTAACAATTCATGTAAAATGTAATTTCCCTTTTATTACTTAATTCAGAGAGATGTAATTAGTTCGAGATAACACTTAAATATTGTATGAAATCAGTGGCACACACACAGGAAGGGGGGTGTCCTAGGGTCCGGACCCCCCACCCCGAAGCCCTTGATATTTTTCAATTGATTATATATATAGTACGTAAATAGAACATATATAGTACGTAAAATTTAATTAAGTGTTCGTTATTAATAAATAATTTTATTAATGTTAATTATTCATTCAATAATTAATTTTTTGCTGTTATTTGTTCCCGAAAATCGACAAAAGAATTTGTTAGGCAGTGTATTGAAGCATGATACGAGGATAGTGGACTTTCGACCCTGGACCCTCTCCCCCCTTTTAAAAAATTTCTGTTTTTGCTACTGTAAGAAGTCTCTCCTGTTCTTCAGAGCATTTATTTTCAAAACAATACATTATTTAATATGAAACAGACACCTCACAAAAGAATGATTTCGGAATTGAAAACGTGTGTCGTCTGACCTGATCTGACAAAATTTTTAATACTAAACAAACGGGAGGAAATATTTTAAAAACATGTTACGATATGACTAAGTTCTTTAAATTTTCTTATTTTGACTCTCAGTTTCTTATCTTTCCAAGTACTCCTGGCAATTTATATATGTAAAGTTTTTAAAAAAATGGAATGTTTAATTTTACCTTCACTAAATTTATGAATGACTGTGTTGGGAACAATTATACCTTTTAACTGTCATAATTTTTTTTTCTTTTCGATTTTACCTTCTCAGATTTCTTGAAATGAAACTCAGAAATACATCTTTGAAAAACGAATCAGAATCAAAATTTACCGATATTTTTTTAATGAATGCATTATACATTTAAAAGAAAGAAAAAGAGCAAAAACAGTAATGCTCAAGTAAGGAAAAGGAGCAAATTTTACAAAATACATAGATCGTTCAGTGTAGGTAAAATTTCAGGTTTTATTATGTACAAATTATGCAAGAATTAAAATGATGAATTTTAATTTTTGATGAAAATCATTCATCAAAATAAGTTCCAAAGCAAAAAACTAACAGTAAGTACTGAATAACATTATTTGAAATTTTTAATAACGTCACACTCTCTCTGAACTACTGGCAACGGACCTCTTAATTTGGAACCTTAGAAGAGTGATGACGACACTTGGGTTTGTACTACAATCTCGCGTGAACCCAACGCAAGCATGTGGATATTGAACCTCGGCAGATTCAATGTGCTTCAGTTCCTCTATATGGTTTGTCCTCAGTTGCATCAGGACTTGAACCGTGCCTCGATAACACCAGTCACGAGTCCATGATTATTATCGTTAAGCTACCGCGGGCAAAATATCTCATCGAATACAAGAGTTACAGAAATGTTTCATAAAAACTCCTATGCCAGTATAAATCAAAGGCAACAAAATAGGATTTCAGGATTATGTTATTAAAGAGTTAAATTTCCGCTCTAATAGTCGTATTATAATTAGAAGGGGGGGGGGATATTTTACAATATTTACTCGAATCCAAACCACCCTTTTTGTCGATGTTTACCCATCTGAAAATCGGGTGAGGCTTAGAATCGAAGGGGGGAAATATTCGTTGTGTGGGGCAATTAGAACAATTATTGATTCACCTGTGTATTTAAAGTTTATAATACTGGTATAATAATTAATTGTTCACTTCTTATTTGTTATAATTTTCAATTTATTTTAATTTTGTAAAATTAGGTATTGATAAACCATTTTTAAAAAAAAATGTGTAGATAATTCGGTGTGCGGCTTAGATTTGAATAAAGACGGTAATTTAATATTCAAGTTACAACAGAGATTTATAAGACTACTTTATTTAGTATTAGTAACTCGACTACTATTTACGTAGATTCCTTTTTCCTGTATTATAATCTAAATAAAGTTAATGTTCATTAGAACACTGTTGGCAGTTGAACAGTTTTCCAATTATATGAGAAATTGGATATACAAAGGCAGAAAGCTTAACCTTATACTTATATCTCCTTGCAGAAATCTCAATAATTAGGAAAATAACCTCACTAATGATCTCTCATAATCATAATTAAAATTAATTATGTTTTTAATAGTGCACCCAAATCTTTTTTTTCGTGGTAAATACATTCCTCAGAAAACCGTGGAAAAAAAATCATGTAAAAATTACGAGCGACTTATGGTAACTTTGGGGATATGTTCCACAACTTTAAGAAATCGTGAAAGATGAAAATCTTTAAATATTTTCCCCCAAAAAAACCATGCAAAAAAGTAATAATGAAATCCATGCTTATAAATTAAAAACAATTCATTTTTATGACACAAAAATAAATAAAATTAGTGTACCGTGAAAACTTACTAGTCTAAGTACATATAACATAAAAATTCATATTAAAGTTAGGAACAAATTTTAACTCAAATTTTAACTAATTCATCGCTACTTTATAAAAATCGTGCACGTTTATTACGAATTGGATCAAATATGCTATCATCTGTAGATGTGTGAGATATGTCTTGTACAACAGTCGGTTTTGATTAGAATTAAGAATTTCGTTTGTTATAAACGGCCTCTGTGGTTTTTTTTGTTATTGTTTTGTTGCAAAGTCTGTTTTTACCGGTGATTTTTTTTGGTTTCTCTTGTTGCTTACATAATTCTTGATATCTTGCTACACAAAATTTGTGGTAACGTTGAAATTTTAATGTATGTCCCATGTCAAGATCATCAGTAAGAAAATGTCCGTTCCATACTAGCATCAAATTTCAAGCGCTCATGAATTAAATCAGCTTTTAATAGCTGAATTTTTGCTCTTTCTCATTATCAACTTTTTTTATCACACACACACAAATTGTCAAAAGTTTTATCAAACCACCCGCATTCAAAGGGAAGGTATGCCCAAATTTTTGGGGAAATTCAAGCTAGAATAAGAAATTTATGTAAAAAAAAATTTACTAAATTTGTGTACCGTGTTATTTCAAAATAGTTTAAAAAAGACCATGTCAAAAAAAAAAAAAGAGTTGGATGTATACATTAATATGACCTCTCTAAAAGACAAAAAAAAATAATATTGTAAGTGAAAAAGAAACAAATTCTTCACAAGATAGCATTTTTCTATCGAGTTCGAGTACTGTCTAAAGGGAATTTGAAGCACGTTAAATCTATCGAGACTATAGATGCTCCTATTAGTGTGGTATGGAATTTCGGAAAGGAGGTACCTTCGCGGGTATACGACTCGGTACTTGATCGTAGTTCAAAATAACGAAGTACAAAACTAATAGATTTCATGTTTCTTTGGTATGACACATTTAGGAAATAATCCACTTCCATAAGTTAAAATTCAAATATATCACAAGCATTAGCTGTGTATTAAATTTTAAAAATCTTAAACATAAATGGTATATTGATCAAAGATGATCAACATAGCTTTAATGTAGACTTTCTTTCAATATTTTGATTATTTATTTAATCAAAGTCACACTAAAGATTAACAACGAATTCAGTATAACAAAGCCATGATCAATAGATGAGAGCGTCATCTGAATAAGTTCTTCACGTTATAACTCTTGCATCTCACTGCCTGAGAGCCATTGTGCAGTTTCAAAGTAGGATGTTAATTTAAAAAACCAAATATCAAATAAAATATTTCACTGCGTAAGGACTAAATACTCCAGCTAAATTTAAAATGCCGCCTCCTTCCAGGGACGTCGAAGACTTCTTGAGGCCCTGGGCCCTTGCATAAACATAGGCCCCACCTAGGACCTTAAAAGTAGACAGTACATAATATGTTGTAAAATATTCGTAAAAACAATAACCCGAAACAAATAAATTAGCATCACTTACAATCATACAAACCGGCTCCACCACAGTTGCCGCATTTTGACTGAATGAGTAATGATGGTGTATGGTAAAAGGCCTAGGCCTATACATGGATGACGTTCATTACATGTGGACAGCTGACATATTAACCGAAAATCATGGTTTTTCGGAAAATACAACCAGAAAAAACATTTTATCCATGAAATTATTCGAACCATAATCTTATTGAGGCTGAATCGAGAATGAAACGAGGCCCCCTTAGTGGCGAAATTTGGGCCCAGTTGGCTCATGCCTTAAAACATCCCTGGCCTCCTCCCATTTATATGGACGTGTTTTATGGAGTTAAATTTCGCGAATCCAGGTATCATCGATCTTGTTATCATTATACCTTTCTGTATATTTGTCTAATTTGGAGTGATGAATAAAATTCTTTAAGTTTCAATCAGACAGCTAACAAAACATTAAAATGGGAGAGATGCATATTATTTCTTTTCTATGATTTTTCAAAATAGCTTTCATCAAAATTATAATTATTTTGATTTTTTTTCAAAATTTAACATGATGGCATAGATCTTATTATTCACCAATTCGAATTGAAAATAATATTCAGAATAACTATTCTTTTCGTACGGATGATATTCATCACAAATGCCACTGTGTAAAGGAATTTCACAGAATTTAATCCCCCATAACTTTACAGTGAAGACGAGCCTTTGTCCCAGAATTCTTCCATTCTACGACTATGTGTATGTGCTTAGGAATAACAAAGCTGCCCCTCAACTCAGTCGTTCCAGAATTAGATCATTAGAAACCCTCCTCAAGGAGGATCCGAGGAACAACCTCACACCACTTTAGCCATGACGCCCGCCCCAAGATAACTAGGGAGAAACGAACAGCCATGTCGACGGATCCGCTGAAAAGAAAATATTTACTAAGACTTAGAAAGACTTACCAGAAAATATTTGTCGCCGACGCGGTGTGGAATTTCCTTCCTTGCCTTTAACGTGTACTCGGGGCGAGATTAATGGGAGAAGACGCGGTCCGAGAGTTTTGCAGTTTTATTTGTCAAAACTTAGGATTCGAAGGAAAAGAATGAGGTGGCTGTGTTCCTAGCATCCGTATTATCCGCAATCGACGACCCCTGCTTCGAGGGAGGGAAGGGGGATGCACATAACTCGTGGCAATTTTAGTTGAGGTTGCTCTGGAGACACCAGGAGAGGTTATGGAGAATAGTTGAGGATTATCTTTCTCGGTGGTTGGGATTTTATGAGGCAACTTCGGTATTTCGTCTTGGATTTGATTCCGGCTTGGAGTGGGAGTGGTTGGCTCGATTTCTTGTGTCTTTCTTTTAAAGTGTTTGAGTACAGAAGAGAAGAAACTTATTTTCACTATTAATAAAGGGACTTAAATTAAAATTTAGTTTGTTGTTCATGGAGGTGGTAGTTTTTACAACTGCTTTCAAAAGAAAGCCATTTGTAAATCAATATTGGTGCCATTTGTTTTCAGTAGATGCATGTGGAACGATTTTGAAATTTTGATTCACGTCAAAAAATTATGAAATTTTTTCATCAAACAACCTTAGAAGTCAAAATTCTACAAAAACAGCGGTAATGGTCATGGTCACTGATTAGAGGCCACCATGTAATGAATTCGAGCCTTGTGCCACTAAAAACTAGACAGGTAGAGAGGCTTAAGCATGTTCAATCAACTTCAGGTTCAAAGTCCTCACGTTAGCCAAGTGTGAAAGTTTGGAGGAGGGGTGCCAGCTTACATATCATCATTGTCATTTGACCATAGTTCAAAATTACGTCTATCGCCAAAAGCACTCGTGTTGCTTTATAGTGCTCCATAATAAATACTCCCCCGTTCACCCGATGGCATAGAGTTGAATTGGTGCCATCTGAGATGGTATCGTTATCTCACCTAACCATGCTTTAAGGGAGTGAGTGTTTATTAATATCGCACTATAAAGTAACATGAGGGCTATTGACGATATACCTCGTAACTTTGAACTGAGGTCAAGTGACGAGGACGACATATAAACGGGTACCCCTGTCCAAACGACATGCTAACGGGAGGACTTTGAGCCTCAACAAATTTAAATGCATCGTCCCTACTACACGGCGGATCTTCAAAGATACTAGGGTTCGAACTCGAGACACGCCAGCCACGAGTTCGTGACCATAACCAGTAGGCTACCGCGGCCACTAACTGAGGTTCAAAGACAACGAAGTATGTCATAAAAATTTCCATGCTGTCTCAAATGCAACATTAATTCAAACCAACCAATCGGAACAGTCGGTAGAATTGAAATTTATTAGTCTCGAACAGGTTTCTTTCAGTTTTATTTTCTTATTTTTTCAGAATAATAAACTTATTTCTAGTAAAAATAAGTTCATTATATTGATGTTTAAAATAAAGGCAGGATTATTTATTTCTGAAATAAACATTGGAGTGCTAGTAGAGTTTTCAAATAATCTACGTTCTTAATAGCCATATGGTCTAGATTAGAGCTTTGCGAGTGTGACTTTTGAAATTCTGGATGCAACCCAATATCAGTCGCGCGAAATAACTGATATTCTTGCACGGTAAATTGTACTTGATTTTTAAATCTCCTTGTGACGTGGAAATTAGTAAAATGTGAAGCATCTTGTCGGATATCAACATTACTTGATCAAAACTTGACTTCTATGAAGCAACTCTCGTATTGCTTCCAATGTGACATTAACCTCTTAAGAGATCAATTTTTTTGCCCAAATTGTACCCAAAAAAAGCACACTTTCATATTGTATAAAACTTAACATAATACTTAACATAACACACAGAAGGTGAAGATAGAAGAATCTGATTTTAATTTTCAATTTTACAGTTTTCACACACTTTCTTTATTTTATGATAGTGGAACACAAAAAACCGTAAATGTTTGCTATTTATAAGTACGCTTTACATGATATGAAGAACATTTCATATATTTTAAAAGAATTTCTCTCACATACTTAGAAAAAAATTTCATGTGTTCGTACCTCTTTTTCAAACAGTTGAGGATTTTGTGTGTGTGTGCATACGTATAAGTATATGCCTACACAATTTGAAGTATAGTGTATTACTTATATTGTAATGAGGACAGAGATAATATCGGCTTTTTTGAATTATCTTTCCATTTTCATTTCTTCTGAAGTAACAAATTGCACATTGCTTTGCAAATCCCTGTTCCTTATCGAATATTTTCAAGAATCTAAATTCCTGCCTTCAATGAAAAATGTCCGCCTTCACCACAAAGAAAACCCCGTATGAGAAGTATTTCAGTACCATAGACACAAACTTAATATAATCTCACTATAAGAATTAAAAATACGTATAAATTTTATAAGAAAAAAAATATCAATGCCCGTACAGCATACGGGTAAATCAGAGCTAAGGAGTTAATCTGGTTCAACCACAAAATGCATCAGTCAGAAAAGCAACACTACACATAATATACAGCCATACAGCGACTGTTTTAAATATAAATTATTAAATCTACGAAATAATTACAGCATGTATATTATTCCAATATTTTATATAAGTAAATAATTAAATTAGATATTAAATTTTCTTAAAATTAATAGTTAATTTTATTTACTTAAATTTCAAGGGAAAAACCCTATAAAAGCTAATGCGCAAGAATGTTTTAAGGCATGTACTAACTGGACTCGGGCATCGAGGGAGAGGGGAAAGGCCTCGTCTTCTTCTTAACTTGATCTCAATAAGATGACGATTCAAATAATTTTAATCGAATAATTTTATTCCTGAACATATTCTTCTAGTTACGGGAATTTCAGACTACATATCAACTGGCAACAGGGACAAGACTAAGAATTTAAAATGCATTAAAATACAATGTAAATATTGCGAATTTTAATCTAGAAAACGAATCTCCAAATAAAAACTCATTTTGATATGGGTTGTTTTTGTTGAAATTTACATGCATATATATCAAATTCGATAAAAGATTACAGGTGGACCGACTTTGAATAGGGTCCAAATGCCTCAAAATGTCTTTAAACGCCTGCATAATATATACATATAAAATCTTTCCCTTGGAAGATCTTTTGAAAATTTGTTTATGATGAGAATTGTAAATCTATAAAGGGGAAAAAAGATTCACTCATCAGGAGATATTTCAGACTATTAGACTTACAGATATGAAATTTGGCAAGCATGTTTCTTTTGTTGAGAAGAGATCCACTAACAACGGGTTTTGCGGAAATCGAATCCAAAGAGAGGTTAGGAGGCCTTATAGATAAACATTCCAGTTTCTGAATTGTTATACCTATAGACTTGAAATTTGGGGGTGGGGGCATATTTTTTTGTTGCAAAAAGATCTGTTAAGAACGGGTTTTACGAAAATTGACCCTCAAGAGGGGTTATGGAGCGTAAAAGGGGGGAGTCCGCATACGTCACAGATCATGATATTAATAGATTTCTCCAGTAATTTCCAAAAGCATCCATATGGTCACCTACTAGCCAAAAGTGGTCACCAACATGGTCACCAAAAATAATGCCAACTTGAATCTATCGCCAACATTTCGTCAAGTTTTCATTATGTCACCATAATAATGCTTCCAAATATTAGAATTTTAGCACAAAATAAATACAACAGAAAGTAATGTTGACGTGTTACACATCCAGATATTCATTATTTACACTATTTTAAGAATTCATTACACAAAATTCGTAACAATATAAAAGCTTAATATGTCATTATATGTTACATATCGTTTTACATCTTATATGTAATTAACTTAAAAACAGTTTATGTATCCATACATCATGAAATACCCAACACACACAAGTTCTTAATAGAATCGTTTATTTTCTATACAAAACATACTTCGTAAACAACCATATAACTAAATCGCAACATTTAAATAAAGCTTCTTTACGAGTGTGTGCTGTGCGTATTAATAATTTTTTCACTTGAAAAGGTAGTTTTATTAGTAAGAAATCCTACGGAAGCAATATATCATTTAAGAACCTTGTTTAGAAAATAAGGTATGCTCATGACGAACAAATATTATTCATCGCATTATCAAGGTTATTGATCTGTAAATCATATTAGAAAAAACTAGTATAATAATAACTAATGACGTAAGATAAGCAGTATTGAAATTTAAGAAGCAAATATTTTGCTAATCTATGTTAAGAGTTATTAGTTTCGAAAACTATTTTTTAATTTTATTTTAGCCTGCATAATTATAATTCAAAATAAATTCTTATTGGTTTCACTTTTTTAAAACGTGCTGAACTTGATGTATACCCTTGACATATAATGGAAGATATATAGGTAAGGATATTTGGGAGGGCCTGATAGGGGAAACTACCCATATTTGGATAATACGAAGAAGAGCAGGAAACTTCACTCAAATATTGTGATTGATACTTAAACAAAAAAGAAATGTCTACCGGTTTTGTACATAAAAATAGAGAGATGAGAAAAAACCTTTGTGGATCAAAATTGCAACTTTCTTAAATGTGACATTTTGATGGCTGTATCACGAAACGATTCAACATAGCTTGACTTTAAAAGAAAAACAAAGAAATTCATAAAATAAATAAAATTTCGGATGAAAAAACGAAGGTTTTGAAACAAACAAAGTTTTAAGTCAAGGAATAGGAGAGTTATGAATGAATTAAAATACGTAATTTTGTAACTTAAAATGCTCGATTAAAATGTTTAAAATAAAAAATAGACTTACTAGTAAACAAAGTAAAATTATATATATATATATATATATATATATATATATATATATATTTAAAAAGAAAATAACTACACTAAGCTGAAAAGTTTATGAAAAACCATTGTACATATATCTTTTATTACAAGCTTTTGAATAAATATATTATGTTGATATAATTTTTGACAAATTAATTTTAAAATGATTGAGAGTTTGCTCCCGTCGTACTGTAAAGTAACTCGAGGTTACAGTTACAGTTATTTTTGTGGGATGTGGAGCAACAAAGGCTATTATCCCAAACTCGAGGTCTATTCATATCGGACCTCGTTATTTTGAACTTCGGTCAAGTGACGATTCCGACACCTGTGAAGCCGCACTCCCTTCTCCACAAGTACGCTAACGGGAGGACTTTGAGCTTCGACGGATTTATGTAACCAGCATCTGCCCTCTGTACACGGTGGTTCTTCAGGTGCACCAGGACTTGAACCCGTGACATTCCAGCTATAAATTCGTGACAATAACCATTGGGCTACCACAGTCGAAATTAATGTCAAAATAATTACTGATCTAATCACTTTAATAATTTATAAAATTATAAAATTTTACCATTTTAACATGCCCGGTATAAGGAAATAACGTAATTGAATCGTTGAAATTATTGGAGATACTTGTTTAAATGCTTTCAATTAATTTACTTACAGTATCCGACTACTTGCGACATCTTTTTTTAAAAAATAAATTAAGATATGGGGATTGTTTTTTTTTTTAAATATGCTTAGTACATTTTTTTTAAAAAAAAATATGCTAAAATTAAAAAGAGAAAAAAAAATTATTATTTCTAAAATGGGAAAAAATGGGTAAAAATTTATAAAAAAATAACATAAACGCGGCCCATTCTGTACCAAAAGTTTATGAACAAATTTTCAATTTTTCAATTCTGATGTGTTGCCATGTTATTCGTTTTTGAAATGACCTTCAGGATAAGAGATATTTTAATTTTTACAAAAACTAGAGTACTTTATCTTAATTATTATATTAAATTGCTTAAAATAACAGTGATTATATTAACATAAGGAACCGTAAATTTTGTAATAAACAGTGATCGATAAATCTGAAGGTTAAAACACTTGTACTATTATACAGAACACACACAAAAAATTTCAGTTAATTATTTTCAAAACTTTTTTTAGCATTGCTGTCCCCGTTTGAACAATACGTACAAAAAATACGCTTCCAGTAAAACGCGTTTTAAAGTATGTAGTATTGTAAAGGCATATGCTTTTACTAAAACATTTGTAGTTTTTGTTCAAATGAACGGAAAATAATAAACTTAGTATTTTCATAAGGCTAATAAGATTGCCTATAAAATAAAATCATAAAAAAAATTGTCAATTTTTGGCAAAAGTTACAATTTTAGGGTAATTGGATATCTTAGGTAAAGTATAACTTTTGAAAAACTAATACATATTGGGGGAGCGTTCTTTGAAATCATAAATATTAAAGCATTTCCTTTTATTATTTTGACGAGGTGTGGAAGTTTGGAGTGTGAAGTGGTAGTAAGTGCACCTTTCTCGTCGTTTAACTTGTGTTCAAAAGTACACGGTCTGTCGAGTGAAACTTAACGTCACATTATTCAGTGACACGAGGGCTTTTGGCGACGAACCTCAAAATTTTGACGAGTACGACACCCGAACTAGCACCCCTCTCATAACTTCCACACCATACCAACGTGAGGACATTTGAACCACCTTATTCAACGCGCATCGACCCCCTTCTGCAAGGTGGGTCTTCAGTGGTACTAGGCTCGAACTCATGCCCCGCCAGGCACGAGTCCGTTACCTTGAGCACTAGGATATCGTGGCCTTTATGCGGTCTGTCCCAATAACTCACATGTAACTTCGAGCGGCGATATTAATAAATAATCCCCCTATCAAACATTTCACCTTCCTTAAAAACAGGTAATATTTGGAAAAAAACTTATAAAGTTAGTAAATAAATAAAGTGAAAAATAAACAAAAGATTAATTTGTATACAAAAATAAAAACGATTAAAAATAAACTGCGCTAGAAAAGTAAATATTCTGATTACACTAATGTTAAAAATTACGGGTAATTAAGAAAACGCAATATAAAATTTTATAAACCATTAATTTTTATCTTTCCCTTTAATAAAGATACTTATCTCTCTTTTTATCTAACTTGAATCTTAATTTTATCTAAATGAAATAAATTCTTTTATCACAGATAAGATCACAGAGATTTTAAAGTTTTTTAAAAAAAGGCTAGATATAATAACTATGTTCTTTATCATCATCACTGAAGAAAAATAAGTTTGGTTATCGTATAAGGAAAAATAAGTTTGCTATCGTGTGTGTGTGTCTTATCAATATTTCATGTAATTATTCATCTTAAAGTTTTGATGAATTCCTTAGAATTTCTTTGGTATTTTTAATTATTTCCCCCTAAGCTAAACCCTCGAAACAATAAACTTAATTTTATTTTTTATTTTGCTCAAGAACTTTGGTAAACGAGTTGTAAATTGAATAAAAATTTTCATCAATCAAAAGATTAATAGTATTTCACAATGTCAACGTGCAGCGTCCCAAAATCAGTTGAGAATTTTTTTTAAAAAAATTTTCATATTTTTTACGAAGCGGGGAAAAAATCGTAATATAGAAATTTTATTGAAATATATGGGCTAAATATTTTCCACATTTATCATTCATTTCTGCCCTATAATGACTTAAATTTTCAGAAAAAAACTATCCAATCAATCTGAAAAAATAGAACATTTCCTCTTGAGTACTATAAATGTCTATTAATCCACAAGGTAACATATAAATTCAAAAATAACCTTCAACCCTCATCTTATTCTAAATCTTTAAATTCATATTTTTTCCCGAAATGCTGTCAAAGTGCGATCTCAACGTTTTAAATGAAATTTTCATGCAAAATTTTAGTTCCGGGTTCAAGTGTTAACGAGATATATGACTGTTGAAATAACGTCAACCTTTTATATTTTAAAAAAAATTATTTTCTAGTCGTTTTGCAACAGAGAAATATAACTGAATATGACAAAAAGTAACTGGTTAAAAAACGGAAGAATTTCCTTTACGAATGCTTCAAATATTATTTTTTATAATAAAAACTTTTATTGCTGATTGAAATAATGTAGTTTATATACAACCTCGAAATTAACATTTGAGCTTTTATGAAAAGTGTTAAGATTTTCTGTAAAAAAAGGAAAAATTCTTTGATATTCGAATTTATCTTTTTATACTATCTACTTGTATATACGGAACCGTGATTTTGCAAAAGTGCAAAAATGAATAATTTTTCTAATAGGTGAATCAGAACATGCATATAAAATTGTTTCAAAAAGATTATTACAATAAGAAAATATTTAAATACAATTTTTTGACAAAAAATGAAGAAAAAACGACAAATTTTCAAAAAATTCTCCTTTTAAGGAAAATTTTTCTGTAATAATATTTTTACTATATATATTGCTAAGACTTCTGTACAGAACCTGTGCTAGGATTTTTGGAATATTTAATTTAGAAGTGGATTTATATACATATTTTAACAAAAAACATCGCTTAATATTATAATTGATTGTAATGTAAACTTTTTTTTAAAAAAAATTCTTGTCCAGTCTTAGCTAGATATAATCACAACATTATTATGAAAGAAACATTTTTCATAAAAGGAGATTTTTTTTTTGAAATAGGTCACTTCTTCTTCATTTATTGCCAAAGAATGCATTCAAAAAATTTTTGGAATGATATTCTTATTATATATATATATATATATTCGACATCTTGTATACATATTATGTCGAAAATTTCTGTTGTACAGGGAAGGTGGATCCGTGAAGTATAGTTAACCCTAATTTTGCTGGTCCTAATTCAGCAACAGCTGTAGAAATCCTAATAGGTCTCCATTTTAGTCCACAGACTCTTTTGGTTTCTTTCATTTTAAAGTTCTAACTCTGTTTCCTGTTATACATACTTTTTTTAAATCTAGTACAATATTCATCATTTCCATCATTTATTTTATAGTAATTTTTCTTAGAATCTGGTTTCTATCTTTTAGCTTTGTTGGTTGCATAATTTTGTCTTGTTATTTTTTCATTTTATTATACTATATATACATATATATATTTAATTCAGGTTACACTAAAAAAATATCAATGTTTATTTTAACGTTTTTGCAAAATCGCGGTTCGGAACGTAGTTAGATACATTAAGTACTTTTAAATGCTTTTGATACTTTTTTCTTGACTTTGGTTGTTAGTTTTTAATTTTCCTACGAATGAGTTAAAAGTGATAGATATTTTTTAATTAAAATTTTAAAGTGAAGTGGAATGTTCGACAAGAGTAAATTCACACATGGTGCCTCATAAGAGTAATTCGGTGGGGCATCGACTCTGTCTTAATTACATCATGATCCGGATCATTTTAATAGTCAAATATTATTCCTGTGCATATTTTCCGAAAAACAGGGAATTTCAAACTGCATGTCAACTGTTAAAAGTGGTAGGATTGTATTATTATGTGAGGACAGATGCTCTTGTCAAGCCTAGGTCTAATACCAAAAACAATCGTTGAACTCCTTTAGTCGAAACACGGTCATCGGTTCGAGCCGGTTTGTGCCATGGTTTTTGAGATTGTGAATCGTGCACATTTGTTTCAAATTACCATTTGAATGCATGCTATATACTGTCTACCTTTAAAGATCTCAAGTAGGACCTGATTTTACATAGGGGGCCCATGGCCTCCAAAAAATCTTAAGATTTCTCTGGGCCCAGGGCCTTAAAGAGTCTTAAGACGTCCATATTTAGAGATATTCGCAACACATACGAGAAGATGTTTTTTTACAGTGATAGAAAGAAAAGCTTAATGCTATAACGAATATTTTTTATAGAAAATCCATCATTTTAAATACTGAAATAATAATATATTACAAGCAGATTAAAATTAAAGTGAAACAATTTCTTAAATCCAAATTCCCCAGACCCGCATTTCCAACCAAAATTCCCCGATCCTTTTCCCCTTTTCTCAGAAAAGAACACGTCAGCATCGAAACAAATAATTATAAAAATAAATAAAGTAAGAAGAGAAAAAGAAACGAGAAAAAGAACAGGAAAGTAGGAAAGGAAGAAAGAAAGAAAAATTCATCGGAAACTGACCAGAGGAGGAACAGTCCTCTGACCGAGACGTAAATCACGTCGACCGATGGAAACCGATAAGATTAACTGCCCTCGATAAATGACAGACCCCGCAAAGGTGTGGACATCGGACGAAAGTGAAATGAGATATACTGTTGGAAGAGGGAGGAAAAAACAAGAGAACCTCTTGGAAGTCATGCGGATCATTACGGATCGTTGGAGACGCGTGTTTAGGCATGGGGAAGCGAAAGAAGATAAAAACAACAGGATGTCATGCGGAACTGCATAAGCATGGTCTACATCGAAGTGGACAAGGGACATCACTTTCGCTAGGCTTGCTTTGAGAGTGATTTGTTTGTAAAAGACAGAGGTTCTTGATGATAAATATACCGGAAAATGTTTGACGTTGCATCTGGACGGTTTAAAGAGTTGTCAAATTTGGTACTTTTCCTTTCAGGAATGAGATAAAAAAGAGTCAGAGTTAGGGTTATACATAGCAAAAACGTTTACGTTTCGCATGTAAATTATTAGAACAAATTCTGCAGAACTAAATATAACACAAGGCCAAACTAGTTAAAATTTCTTGAAATAAAAGCCCTTCATATGAAATGCTAATCTTATACACCAGTAGCTTTTAACATTTCTGTGAAAATCGTTTTAGTACAATTTCTAACAATTTTCTGATGCTCCTTTTGGTTATGCTTAAATCTTCTAACAACGCTTTAAAATACGACGCTTCCTCGGCAATTTTTTTTTCTATATAATATTGAAAATTTATGTCCGCAACTAAAATGATTTGAACGCAATAAGGTTATTATAACTGACCTATATTTGCTTAAGGGAGTCTTAAATTCAATCCCAAAATTATTCTCTTTTAATAAAGACTATTCTCTCTGATTTTTTTTGTTATATGATTGGTAAAGTAAATCAGCATGTATCGTGCCGATGGCTTTTATCAATTTTCTTCTAAGAAAATAATTATCGTATTCTCATTATTTCCTATGGATGCACACAAAAAAAACCGGGATAAATAGTACAATACACAGTGCCAATATCTTAATTGCATGTAAATTGCTATATTAACGCAAGTTTATGTAATAAGTTTTTTTCGCCATGTACGGTATTCTACATATACGGCAGGTAGGTGTGCGAGTACAAATTTTCTTGCGCAGCGATATTACAAAAAATACTTTTATTTTAGTTCTTTTTTCAGTTTGTTTACACCTTCGAATTGATTCATTCAGCAAATAAGATTTTATTTTTATTTGTTTTTTACGTAAAATAAAAGGCTATTTTATATTTTAAGAGATCACAAATTCACCTGATTCACAAAATTTGATAAATATTCAACTTTAAATTAAGATCTGTTCACTACAATAACATATATAGAAGCTAGTCTCTGCTACATACTATATGCTACAAACTTAGAAGCCAGTCTCTGTAAAGGATAGTTCCTTTTAAATTTTAAACAAAACAACACGAGATTTTTACACTACATGCAAAATATACGAAGTCAAAAACCTTTCAAGTACTATTACCGATAGGATCTAGAAATTTGAACAATATTGTGGGGAATAGTTAATATTGACATGTTTTTGGACCTCCCTTTGCAAAATTAGTCTTGGGTCATTGCCAAAAGTCTGTTACGTAATTTTAATGTAACATAAATTCAACCAAATAATAAAAACTTATTAAACTATAGAATAGTATAACAAAGAAGTTGGAAAGTCCAATGGAAAGTCGGAAATTAGACCTTTAAATTTTTGTATTCACACATGAAGAGCAAAAACTTCCAGAAAGCCAAGACAGAAATACAATAGGATGTCAAAAACCAGACTAATAAATCTTTAACAAGAAATACTATGTTCACAAAAGAAATATGTAATTTTCTCCCTGTAGCACGTGAACTCACAATTTAGTTTTTGTAAAGTCAGCAGCGCACACTACGAAAGCAGGCAGTCGAATAAATTTCCCAAAACACAGCCTTTGTACAAACAGGATATTTTACACCACAACTCGGGAAAGGAACGGAGTAAAACTCGAAACTAGTTTTGATTCTTTTTAATAACGACGGAAACTCTCTTCTCTCTCTACAACCTTGCAATGAAAAGACTCGAGAAAATTTCAAGATAAAAAAAATAAAAACAGATTAAAAAGAAATGCTTTAGTTTCAGACACTGACTGCTTCAAAAGCACCGCTACGCAAAGTCATCGTACTTTTAGGTTAAGCCAGAAAGCAACTTGCCGAGCAGACTCATTCAGCTTGGCAAGAAGGGGGAAACTTCTTGATGAACCAAGTTTCGGTCGTTTGTTGCTCGCGACTCTTTACAACAGTTGTTAAAACTCTTCCTGGCTCCTTTCAGGGGAATACTAACGTTTTTCTGTTGGTTGGCAAGAAAAGGTTCATAATTTATGTATTTGCGTGTGGCAGCAGAAGTTGATTTTTGTCGAAATATTTTTTTTCTTTTTACGTTAAAGTGGTTTTAACTGTAGAAAGTTTCCTTCTGAAAAGCGTTAAACTTCTGGTACCATTAAAAGGGATTTTTTTCGGATTTTTTTTTAAAAAAATAATTAAACTATGTTGTAAATTTTTACATTTTAGGTAGAAAGTAACTTTAAGATAATATCCATTGATATATATGACTATAAATGGAATTTCTTCTTCAGAAAATGTTTAAGATGGATTCAGTGGAAGCTAACCATTTTAATACTTGGAATTTATCTTACATAATTCTTAAAATTTCTCAAGGAAGAATGCCGTCTCTTACTAGAAACATTTCGGAAATTTTGAAAGATTTCAAATCAGTTACGAAAATATGACAATTTTGATGTTGTTGTTCCATCATTGCCCAAGATGGTGTTAATGTCTGAAAATTCCTCATTTAAAAAGACTCATTTTTGATTCAATTAAAGCTGTCTTAGCCAAATGTAGAAGAGCCAAAGCTAAACGCGAAGCACATTTTCCGACAGAAAAAAAAGTGTTCCAATTTTCATGAAAATTTGCAACACACATACATATATTCTTTTATATAATAAAACGCTTATAAATTTCAAAATATTTTACAAATAAATAATTTTTCACTTAAACATATAAAGGAATGACTCATTTAGATATACAGTATAAGATAATAAATGCGAAACACCTTTTATAGCAGCAAAAGCCATTCAACTCATTTAAAAATGAGCAGCATTATAAAATATGTTCCACTGTATAGCAGTGGTCTTCAAACTGTGTTTCACAGAGCCCTGAGGTTCCACAAGACATACCCAGATTTTCACGTCACAATAAGAAAATCGAAAAGAAATTAATAAATATCTATGCGAAATGGATTCATGTTCACTATAAAGTTTATACAGTTACAAATATCTAGACCCCTCCCCCCCCCCTTTGTGTGCACCACTGGTTGCTTGTATACATACAATGATTAATAAAATGAATTTTTACTGGAAACTAACATTGTATTCTATAGAAAAACTTCGTTCAGTGATTACAAAAAATCAAGAATTGAATTCGAACAAATGATGAACCACTAAACAAAACAAGTAACATAAAAAAAAATTAAATCAATTCCTACTTAGGTCAACAAAGAAAAATTTAATTTTAGTTACTTTTTATAAATGGTTACAATTAATATAAATATGTATATACATATGACAGAATTACAATATTAAGTGACAAAATAGAAAGCGATTTTCCATTTTCCTTTCTATACATAGTGTTGGACTATATTTTGTTTGTTTGTTACTATTTATTCATTCATTAAATTTAATTATTCTAATAAAATAGTATAGTAAATAGAAATCCCAAACTCAGACATTAAGCCATTCCAGGTGGAATTCGAGCCCTCGACCTTTGGATTAGAAGTTCAATGCGCAATCCATTGCGTAACAGAGACACAACGAGCGATTTTCCTATCTGTATATGTTGTTGGACTACAGTGGCGCACACAAGTGGGGGTATCCTAGGGGTCCGGACACCCCACAAAACCCTTAAGTTTTTTTCGATTGATGATAATCCTCTCTATATATAGCGTGGAATTTAATTAAATTCATGTTTTTCCAATTTATTTTATTAATTAATGCTAATTATTAATTCAATAATTTATTTGTTACTGTTTTATGTTGACAAAATCGACAAAATCAGAAGAATCAATTGGTGTTGTCTTGAGGTATGATACGAGTTGGGGGACTTTCGACCATGGACTCCCCCCCTTGAAAAATGTTTGTGCGCGCTACTGTTGGACTATTATTTTTGTTTGTTACTATTTATTAATTTTTTATTTAATTAATGAACTAATATTTGAAAAAACTGTATTAACATCAAGTGTTATCCACTATAAGTTTAGAAAAATGTATTTGAATTTGAATGGATGAATAGAAAATAGTTTATTAAACGATTGAAAATTTGAATAAGATATATATATTTATATATATATATATCGGAAGAGAGAGTGAGCAAATAGTAGGAATTGAAAAATGAATGAATAAGGTAATTAATTCTCTTTCAGAAATTTTTTTTATCTACTTATTCTTAACGTAAAAAAAATTCCATTAAATCACTAATTATTCACCAATAGAGATGTTTTTTCCCACCAATAGATTGCCTTCCGTTCGTAAACTATAACCTAGAGTTTCTCAATGTGGCCATAGCCACCGGTCAATAGCTTGCAGAACTCACGGGAGGGCTTTGCACTTCAAAACTTCACCTCAGAGGAAGTTATTTAGAACAGATCTCCTTACACAAGATCGTAGACTGCTATTACACAAAATGGAACACACTTCCCTCTCCACTTCCATCATATCCATTTGTTTCCTTTTATTTATTTATTTATTTTTTTCTTCTAATTTCTTGCGTTCCCCTTTTTCCAGTTCTTTCTTTTTTCGTTCTTTGATTTCTCGTCGCTTACTTTTTGTGAGCACACTTGTTTTGGTGGAGTGACGGTAGCCGAAGCAGTGTAATAGCGTATGATTAACTCGCCCAGTCCCCCCCCCCCCCTCCATTCAATGCTAGGAGGAAGAGAGCAAGGAAATAGTAATAATAATAATAATAGAAAAAAATAGGTATAAATAAATGAAAAATAGAAAAGAACTTCAACTTCTGATGGACTGACTTCGGCGTGCTATGACGGGGAAATGAATAAATAAATGCCTATTCTCAGTGCAGAGGATTTCTTTCTTTTTTTTTTATATTTGTTTTAGTTTTGGTTTCTGGTTTTGTTTTGGAATCTATTTCAGTTCAGTTCTGTGCGGTTCATCAAACGAATGTTTCCACACATTTTTTGTCTTCTTTTTTGATGGTAATGGTTTTTAATTGTCGCGGCTAAACTTTTTCATGCCCATGGGAAAATTTCGCACCTCTTTTGACGTAAGTGAGTTAATGATTTTTTTTTTAAAAAAGGTTAATAATTATGGTTAGCATTTATACTCGGAATTTTGAGGCAGATAGCAGTAAAAAAATGATAACGCTATCGTAAACTGGATTATTATAGTTGTGAAGTTATTTTAGGATTAATAATAAATAAATAACAAACAATTGAAATAACCCTAGTTCATATTTTATAAAATATTAACCTCATTTAGGATTCAAGCATTTTAAAATAAATGAATTTTCTGTAGCATTCATACTCATTTTTCCCGCTTTCAATTCCTATCTATTTTTAAAATTCAGAATCAGAAACTAATCATTTACTTTCATTATATACACATAAATGCATGAGATTATATATAAAACTAATGCATGTTTTTCAATCTTAAATAAACAGATATATATTGATATATATAAGCTTCGAGAAACAAATATTTATAAACGATGTTAAATGCATATGTTTAAATGCAATGCAATCCTCATTCTTAATTCATTTACATCTTCTAAATTCAAAACCAATTAACTGTAAAATATATTTAATAAATATCAAATTATTTAAAAAGATTGCTATACAGGCATATTATATATATATAATATTTGCGTGCTGTTTCGAGTGAACGATTTTAATAATTAATTCAGAAAACTGTTAATGCATCTAAACTATAATAAATGTAGTATTTCTTAAACGCTTCAACAGCGCGAAATAATTTGGTAAAATCAAGTTAAAAGAATATTTATGCAACAGTTTTTTTTAAATACTAACACAATTAAAAACGAAATTTACAATTAATAAATAAAAAGAAAAAGAAAAATTTACATTGATATCGGATTATGTAAAAAAGAAATAAATCAAAGATTAAGAAATTCATGCGTAAACATGAACTCATTCAAATTGAACTCATTCATGTTTTTCTTCAATTGTATCGATTACGATTTTAAAAAGGAAGGTAAAGTGAAGGATCCTAAAATTTTTTTTTTCATGCTTCTCTATGATCTCAAAGTTAATCCATCAAGAATGACTTAAAAAAACGCAAATATAATCCATTTTGGGATAATGGGGCTCATATATGCGAGTAAATACCATTTTCACATAATCAGATATAACTCCAAAAATGAAAAAAAAATAATCTGTATAAAAAAATTAAATTTTTTAAATTAATAAAATTTTCGCACTGGCTTATATACATTTTTTATATAAAAGACAATCTTCTGATAAGTTTATGCTATAATTTAATTCCGTATAAAATCCTACAGTTCCATATGCAAGAGTTTTTTTTATTGGACTGATTTATCAATAATTATACAATTTAGTTATACGCTTGTAACTGTAAAAAAGTTAAATTGAGATATTTCTTAGGATATATATTTTTAAAACTTACTAAAACTCAGTCAAGAAATAAAAATACCATTAATTTATTCGAATAAATTAGAATAAGGATATGTAAATGCCGTAGAGTTAGTATTCCTTATCACCTTTTTACAACTTCAGACTTAATTAATCAGAAATGTAATTTTTCCTTTTTTTATATACTATTTAAATAGAAATATTCAAAACGTAAGCTGGATATTAATTTTTTTTTTATTGATACACGAACAAAAAAAATTTTTAGTGTATCAGCAATTTTATGTTAATTGCCTAGAATAGATAATATCAATGGAAGAAAAAGTAATAATTTTTTTTTAAATAAAACAAAATTTAATAATGAATTGTTTTTTAACACCCTTTCATAAGCTTCACTTGTATGTAACGAAATCTTTGAAGTCAATTTTTACCCACTGTAAAAGTCAGAAAAATCGAAATTTTGCTCACTTGTCCAGTACCGCGATGACAATATAATAATTTAATTATTTTGTTCCATTGTTCTGATCAGGATCATCAGGATTAATGATTTCCCATTTTCAGATCCCATCCCGTATCTGGCGACTAATTTCAGATCCAATTCCCAGATTTGGCGACTAAAAGATTAAGTTACAACTTAGTTCGATAAATTATAAAATGACATTTGTTAGTTTTTTTAAACTATAATTTATTATAGTGTCAGGTTTCTAATATGGGTACCATAACCATTTCTAAAAAAATTAAGTTCAGGATGTTTTCTAACAATAAAATTTTGAATAAAAAAAAACTTATGCCTTAAAATCAATAATACGATTAGACCACTTTTAAATAATTTATAAATAAAAGAAATCACGCAATGTTTAGTTACGCGTTTTTTATGACGTGCATTAATTTAAAATTTTTTCTAGGTAAAATAAAACATATCTAAAAACATCTTGCATAACATTTAAAATCAATTTGATATAGAAACTCATCTGTTTAGAAATACTTAGATTTCTGAATAAATTTATGCAAATTATAAGGACCTATATCAAATTATTTTCTTTATGTATTAATGTCGCTTGCGGACAAGACTTTTGAACTATTAAAAAAATAATTAAAAGAGTTGATTTTTCCTGACATTTTTAATAAAAATATAATGCATATTCGTATAAAATGAAGACTATCAAATATTTCTGAGTTTAAGATGATAAAAGACATTTATATTAAAATTAAGATCTTAAATGATAAAAATTGTAATTTTCTTTTTATCACCGATGAATTTATTTTCAGCTATTCCATCCGGCACAGAGAGGAAAAAAATGAAATTGTGTAAGAATCTTAACAATATCATAGAAAAAAGAAATATTTTTAATAAGATTTGTAATATATATACATAAATTTTTTACAAAAAAAATTTAATCGGAATCAGATTTCGCTAAACATTAACAAATTTATTGCGCTTTAGAATTATTTGTATAATATATCATTATCTTTTTAAACTAATTTTATTTTATTTAGAAAATTTAATTTTTTCCCACTGATTGGAACTACGTAAGAAGAGTTGAATTAAGGAGAATGTTATGCTAAAAATTTTCTGGAGCTCATAATTTTTGTACTTGAATGTAAAGTACAGATATATCGTCAATGATAAATTTACAAAAGATCAGGGCTCTGAAAAATAATATTTATATATTTTTAATTCTTGTTACAAGTTTCTACAGACTAATGTAAAATATATCACAATTCCAGTTTAATTTTTTTTTTTTTTTTGATAAACTGTATTTTATAATGATTACACATTTGATTGTTTTTTCCTACATTTCCCACAAATTAAAAACATTTAAAAAAAAGATAGTCATATTTAAGATTTTAATACATTCCCAGAATTTTGTGTTTTAACTAGTTTATTTTCACAACAAAATGAACTCAAAGTTGTTTTGTTGCATTCAAAAAACACCTCATGGCATTTAGCGATTTCGAAAAATGATGATTTTCTAAAACAATTGGCGTTTGTTATTGTTCATTTGAATATTGCAATACATAAAATGTATAAATATACATAGCAAGTTCCACTCTCAGGAGGCTTATTTTCTTTAAATACAAACAATATTTTAATATTTGTGTTTTAAATATAAAATTCCAATAATATTTGAGCGAAAAACCAAATAATTTATGCGAAACTATTATTTTTCAAAAAACCAAGCTTTTCTGAACTTATTTAAACGTCCAATAATTTTCCTTTTGTTTTGCCACACGATTTCGGTCTACCTGGCACCCAAACTACTGTTCTCACACCCAAACACATGACTACCTACCTATACCTACCATTGGACCATAATTAAGGAACATGCAAACAGAACGCACGTTGGAGCAGCTGATGTTTTCAGCAACCCCGTTCCCTTCGGTGCCACCCCCGTTCTTGATTTGGGGGGGGGGGACAGTGACCCACCCAGCTTACACGGTCCTGGCATGTGTTAGTGACCTTTGAGGTTCAATCTTGATGTACTTTTTTTTTGATCCACTCATTTTAACATTTGGCTTTATTTCTGTGATTGCAGAGTCCTGCTCGAGTACGTGAATATTGATTAGGTTTTTTGTGTTGATGTTGTTATTCGGGGCTGTGGAAACAGATTATTAAAAAAAAAGGTGTTTGTTTGTTTTTATTCCAGGATATATGTGGTTATTTGGTTGGTTTTTTGAAATTAAAGTTTTTTGAAATGTTTGAAGAGTAGTTGGGTTTTTTAATAGTCAAATTTGTGTGGTAGGAATTGTGTTTTTTTTTTATATTTATAAATTTATTTAGAAAATAATGGTTTTTCAACTCTTTTTTTTTTCTCTTTTTAATGGAAAATTTAATCACCTTTAAGCTTTTAAGGAGCTTATCAATAGCAATTCCGCAAATATAAAAGATAAAAAAACCATTCTTAAAATTTATTCATACATTCAAATATGGATTTTTTTTTTTTGTTCCTTTTTTAAATTGAAATAAAGAGAAGAGATAAATGTTGATTTGTGCTATTAGTATTTATTATATATGTAAAAAAAAATATTTCAACTCATGATTAAATAAAAATAATATCCAAGCTGCCTGTTATTTTTATGCAATTCTACGTGACATTTGATTCTCAATTCTTCAGCTATGTCAATCAAAAATTAACGGATATATATATGAAATTAAAATAATCTTATAATAAAAAATCCCAATTCAAAATCTCAATGTTGGACATAAAATTGAAAACAACAAAGCTTTATAGTTAGATTAAAAATTTATATTCATTAATTAAGCACAATTTTGGACTTAGGACCTTATAAGTGGGGTTTAACCAGCTTGATGGTACCAGTCTTTTCCCTATTGCAACTTGGTTGAGTAAAATGGAAGTATCAAAAAAATTTCAATAATTTAAAAGTTCACAATGTGAGACATTCGTCCCTACATTTTGAGTAATATTATGACGCAAAAATATCAAAATCCTTATATATATAATTTTTGATAAGGAATGCCGAAACGATATTTTTTATGTAAATTGTTAAACTTTATTCACACAAGTTTTCATGAAATATAACTTTTCCTTTATTATATATTAAATCAAAACTAACTTTATCAACATTGTTTGAGACACAGCTTTATAGCTTTTTATATAATAAGTTTATTTTTCAAAAATAAACGAAAATCGAATTTTTATGTAACTTGTACAGTTAACACGAAATATTTGTATTATTTGATAGTGTATTTATAACATACATTTAAATTTCAAAATGTCGCTAAATAAAGCGAAAGGTAAAGAATTAAAGACTTACCAAAATTTTTTTATCGAAAACAAATGTTCCATCGAGAAACATAAATTAAGCCAAAAAACTGTAACCTTTATTTTTTAGAAAAATTTTAGTTAGAGAGAGAAATTTTAGTTTTTTTAATTTTCCCACTAAATATTTCTCCAAAACACTGCCATGCTTCCAATACCTTCCTTATTAGCATATTTTTTTCTTAAATCTTTCAAAAACCTTCCGTGTGGATGGATGGATGCGTTATAAATCGGACGAGGCTCAGAAATTCTCAAGCTGGTATGGTGTAGATGTTTGGAGAACGCTGTGTTATGTCCTCGTCACTTAACGGTTGTTCAAAATTATGAGGTCATCCCGTTGTCATCCCGTTGCTTAAGAACGTGACGTAAATCACATAAAATAAATACTAAATATTCTCTACTTATAATGAGTTCCTTAAGGTACTATCGAGAGCTTTTTTTAAAAAAAATAGAGATAGAGAGATTTTTGTGGTTTTTAGATTTATTTATTACATTTTAAGAAAAAAGACTAAAATTAAGAAGAGGAAAAATAAATTAATACAACTAAAACGGGGTAAAATTGGTAACAATTTACAAAAAATTACATGAATGAAGCCCACTCTGGACAAAAAGTTTATGATCAAATTCTCAATTTTTCAAGTTTGATGTATTACTTTGATAATTACTTTTTAAAATGACCTTCAGGATAAGAGATATTTTAATTTTTACAAAAACTAGAGCACTTTATCGTAGTTATTATTTGAAATTGCCTAAGAAACAGTGATGATATTCACATACAGGACTATAAATCTTGTAATGAAATAGTGATTGATAAATCTGAAGGTTGAAACACTTCTACTCTTATACATAACATACACAAAAAATTTCAGCAAGTTATTTTAAAAACTTTTTGAGCAATCGCTGTCCTCGTTTGAGCCTTTTAAAAAAAAATCACATTTCGAGTAAAACGCGTTTTAAAGTATGACATCTTGCTTAAAGTAATGACATCTGCTTCTACTAAAAGACTTGTAGTTTTTGTTCTAGTGAATGGAAAATAAAAAAGACAGTATTTTTATAAAGCTAATACGATGGCTTACAAAATAAAGTCATAAAAAAAAATTGCCAGTTTTTTAAAAAAATCATGATTTTAGGGTAGTCGGATACCTGAATACATTAGAACAGCGGTTTTTAAACTGGAGCTTTTCTAGAGGGTCTACGAAGATCTCATTTAATGTTAAAATCTCAATTTTTTATAGACTCCAAAAAGACTCATGGAAAAATTGAAAGATGTGTCATCCTGAACTAGATCATGAAATTGCCCCCCCCCCTACCCCCAGTGAAAATACTCTACTAGAACATGAATTTAGATCAAGAACAATAATCCTGTATTTTTATGATTTGTAACTATATAGACATTACTACAACGTATTATGCTTAAAAAAATTGTAGAACACATATGCAAAGGCTAAGAACTGAATTCATAGCTCGCAAACAGGGACGTCTTAAGACTTCTTGAGGCCCTGGGCCCATATGCAAAAGTTGGCCATGGGCCTTAAGCAAACGTAGGCTCCATATATGACTCTTAAAAGTAGACGGTACATAACATGCGTTGTCAAATACTCGTGCAAACAATGATCCGAAAAAAATAATTTGCATGACTTACAATCGCACAAACCGACTTCCGCCATTTGACTGAATGAGAATGATGGTTATTATAGTACTCCTAGGCCTATACATGGATGACGTTCATTACATGTAGCCAGTTGACATTTTGTCCGATATTCCCCCTTTTTCGAAGAATACAACCGGAAAAAAACCTTTGATCGCTGAAATTATTCGAATCATGATCTTATTAAGGCCTAGTAGAAAACGAGACGAGGCACCCATTATAGTCGATGCCCCGGGCCCGATTGGCCCATCTCTTAAGACGTCCCTGCATGCCAATACAGATAAGGATTGCATTCCTCTCAAAGAGCGGAACCGGAATTGAGATTGAGCAGATTTCAAATATTACGCCTGATCTGATAGAACTTGTACAAGAAATGCTGTATATTATCATTTTTATTAAAATTTTCTATTAATGCAGTTAAATACATTATTTATTTGAAATTAATATTTTGTAATATTTTTAATCGTACATTTATTTTTTTCTTAAATATAAAAAAGAAGTAAGCCCATATAAGTGGCAGAGGCAATCTTAGAAATTATTGAAGAACTTTTAAATCCCGAAGCCATGAGTGGGGAGTCAGGGAGGGGTGTTCAAAATCTTGGGGGGTCCGCGATGTCAGGCTGATACATACAGGGTAGCCCTGGTGATCGAAAGTTTAAGAACCGCTGCACTAAAATATCTATTTTATGGGCCTCGTTTTACCGAAAATCATTTCGTACGCCTAATCTGCCAGATTCTTAAATTTTTGAAGTACCTTATTTCAACCAAAATACCAATTTCATTATCTAGAGCTGTTTTTCAGACCGGATGCTTAGGTTAATTCATAAAAAAACATTTCACAGAACTAACCCAACAATTGCAGTCATTACTGCCAAATGTGTTAATGACAGTTCGGGCATTCCAGAATCTTTTTAATCCACCCGCATCCTGCACAGAATCCTGTACGTCTTCTCTTCTGCATTTCACACACATCAGACAGAAAGCGACACCAACTCTGTGAAAACAACAAAGCTCCAAAAAAGAATTTCTTTTTTATTGTTATTATTCTTTCCATCTCCACTGGGTCCACAAACAGGTCGTCTTGCCAACCTCACCCTCATTTGAAATCGTGATTTGAGAGGATGTGAAGAAATGACCTCACCCGGAGAGGAGTCGAATCTAATGGTTTGGTGGGAGGGGTAGATCTGCCGGTAAGGATAGGTGTATGGGAGTCCTGGAATAAAGGATATAATCACGAACGGGCTACCGAGCCTCTTTAAAATCTTGAGGTCAGGAACCTCGAAAGTCCACTACCGGAATCGCCTCTCGCCTTGTTTATCCTTTTTCGGACCTCCCGATTCGAATGGGAAGTGGGGAAAAAAAGGGAATAATTGTATTGGAATTCATAATTCTGGGGTTCTGTTTCTTTCTGGAAAGAAAGAGTTTTGCCGAATGCTAGTTTTTTTTTTCCTTTCATTTCTTGGAGTCACGGAATAAAATAAAGTTCGAAAGATCCGAATTTGTTTTGTTTTGTAAAGTGATTGGAAGTTTGAACTGCACAGGTTCCGGTTTCAGATCGAATCATTTTTTGACGGAATATCAAGTGTTATTTTGTTCGTTTCCTTTTTTTTGGAATTCGTGATGGTTATTGGTAATTATAATGATAATAATGTAATGATTATCATTTTTTTCCTCCAAATATTTGTCGCCTAAAGCTTTTACAGGTGGGTTTACAAGGAAATAGTAAATTTGTGGATTTCAAGCAAAACATTTCGTTGAATTTATGCTTTTATATATTTTAAAATTATGAAATCTGTTAATATTTTTTTTTTATTATTATTTATGACGCTGATAAAATGGGATTTTTTTCAGGATTGTATTAAATCTTGAAAATAAAGAAATGAATAATTTTGACACTAGATCGTTTTTATTTATTTTTTTATTTAAAACTGAAAACAAAATTTACTTTTTATACATTTAAAAAAAGGATTAGACTTTTATAAAAACGAGGAAAAAATTTCTGTAATTTAAACAGGCAAAAAATATATCCATATAACCATTCCTCTTTATTTTACCAAACACAAAATAAATCAGGATGTATTTTTTTTGGCTAAACTCCCCCCAAAATAAAAAAAAAATACACGCACCTAAATTTTTAAAATGCATTCTTCTTGTTAAAAAAAGGGGAGGGGGGGGGGAATGGGTTTGAAAATTTATAAAAATTTTTCTTTAACTTGAAATACGCGAAACAAAAGCTTTTGAAAACTTCTAAAATTGTATATACTCCTTTACATTGACTATCATAAAATAAAAATTTACATGCTGAAAATCATACTCCAAAAAAATATAGTGTTATATCTGTTTATCTTCTTATATGCTTATTTCTTAAATCATAGCATCTTTTGTTAATAGTTAGTAACATTTCAGTGCTTGTTAAATCATTTCATCACAGTCCTTTCAATCAATTTCATCACAATCATTTCATCATTATGAATGAAAACCTTATTTATTTATTTCTGGAAATATGAATGTCATATGCATAAATATATTTTTATACAATTACAATACGTTACATACATACACTTTAAACACATTACTTAATTTATAAAAATGATCCTAGAAGATTTTTATAAAGAGTTATTGAATTTTTTATACAACACACACACACATACTTTATATATAATCTCTAGACAACTTCATGATTACAAATTAAATTGGGTGTTATATTTAGTCAAATGTTTTGTAGTTTTCAAAAAATGAATAAAATATAAATGACATTTTAATCTAAGTTAGGTAATTACAAGTTAAAATTACAGAAATGAAAATATACGATATTTTTCATAATCTTAGTACTATATATGATGATTTAATGATGTTTAAACATTCCATTGTTTAAAATTAAGATAAAAACTGTAATAATGCATCCTTGCTTCCCCCTCCCCTTATTTTTTTGCACACACACACATTTAATAATAATAAATAAAATACTTAAAAATAGTGGATACTAATCGTGTAAGCCCGTCATGTAACATATTTTATAGATAAATCAATCTGGAATATTAAAACTTTTAACATTATATGCATGTGACCACTTCTAATTTTATTCAGATGTGTCGCCATGACAGCAAGAAAAAAATACTTTATAATTAATTCAAGAAAACTCATCTATAGCAATTTTTGGGGTAAAGTTGTTTTTAAATATCGAACTTTACGGAATTGGTTTGCTTTATTAATTTTAGTTGAAAACTGGAAAAAAAAACCTACAAATATTTTACACTTTCTTTTAATTTTACATACCGGATGGATAATTCTTTTCAGATATTTTTCCATTTTGCTTTAATTTATCAAAGAACAAAGTATTTCTTTAGGAAAATAATAATATCAAAATAGTTTATCCATCTCCAAACGATCTACAAACCATTTTGTGCTATTGAGAAGCCGATGACCTCAGTTCCAAAACGTCTTGTTTTTTCATTTTGATAGTAGGTACCATTTTCATTTTCGCGTCGAGAAAAATTGTCCTACATCCACTGCAAGAACCTTACAGGCAGATCAACTTTAATTCCTATAATTTTCGTAAGCGCGTTCATGTTTACGAACCCGACCAAAACACCGAACAAGAAGAAAAAAATCCTAGCAAGCCCACGCTGTCGAGGCCGCCAAAGAGAGCAAAGACCACAAAAACGAACAACAAACAACTGGCCAAGATGTAAATACGCAAACAAAATAAGATGACGAAAGGTTTTGCAAACCCTGTATTTTGAGACTACACGCTACCGTATTGCAATTGGCTTTACAAAGCTATCGCCAAGGGTTAAAGAAAAACGCCATTTAAGTTTAATAATTATTTCGAAAGCGTTACGCCCAAAATATATATCCGACCACCGTCACATGAGTATTAAAAGATTTTTATAAGTGAAATCATCTGATACTGAGCTTAGAAAAAAAGGGAGTTTGAAAAAAACTGAACGTTGCTGCTCTTGTGTCATGGTTGCTGATGTTGTTGAATATCTACTTTAAATTCCGCTTATTTTCTTCTACTTTTGCTATATAAGAAGCCTCACGATTCATACAGAGCGACCGGTTATTTTAGACCATACAGTCCGGCTTAATGAACTAGGTAAGTATCATTAGGGCTGGAAAGGGGTTGGAACACACCAGAAGTCGTGAAGAAATTTTGTTTATTTTATACCTTGATGCTAGTCTTTTCCCGAGGAAGATTTTAACATCCTTAAACGATGCTCTTCTCAGATGGTCTGTCCCATCATTGTGTGCGAGCAGTGGAGGTTTCGTGATGGACAGTTCTAAACCTGTAGTTATTTATAAATCGTGTGAGGCTATTTTTCTCTACCTTTTCATATGCATTACGCATAGGATGCTCTGGCCATCCCATCTGAATTATGGGTAATGATCCAGGTTTCTTATTTGGGTAGATATCATGCTTATAATAAATGATGGCATTAGGGGTTTGCATCCCCCTTCCAACCCTACTCTGTGTCTTGAACTGCTCGGAATCTCCAATAATTTTAGAGTTTGAAACAAGATATTGCATTGTTTTGATAATCTAACGTGAAATTTTTTAAAATTTACTTCCTATAAATGAAATTTATTAAAAAAAAACATGAAAAAATGAATACATATTTAAAAATGCAACCCCGAATAATTCTTTTTTTTTTAAAGTTTTTTCTTTTGTTCACATCTACAATGCATTGCAAATCATAAAAGACACTAACTTTATTTATGCAGTATGAAACGATTTCAGTGACGCACACAAAAAATTTTCAAGGGGGAAGTCCATGGTCGAAGGTCCACCAACTCATATCATACCTCAAGATAATAAATATCAATTGATTCTTCTGGTTTTGTCGAATTTGTTAACAAAAGACAGTAAAAAATAAATTATTTAATTAATAATTAGCGGTAATTAATAAAATAAATGGTTAATTGCAAGTACTTAATTAAATTTTACGTTATATATATATCATGTATTGGAGTAATTCTTAAGATTGACAGGGAAATGCAACGTGCAGCCGTTTATCCTATTATATTTTATTCCAAGGTTCAGCAAAACAGTCTGTACTCCAAGCCATGACAAGACGAGATCTCTTTCAAGCAGCGAGTGAGTCGTTAGTACACGTGTCTTTTTTAAGTCCGGCGAAAGTAGAAGTCAAAGTTCTTATGCGGGAGGTGGGTTGAGTTGTCCTGGTATGAAGTTTACCCAACTGACACTTGAAGGGCTGGAGATCCATCACATTATATATATATATATATATAGGATTATCATCAATTGAAAAAAACTCAAGGGCTTTAGGAGGTATCCGAACCCCCAGAGCACCCACCCCCCTTGTGTGTTCCACTGAACGATTTGCTTGTACTTTATAACTAATAGGATTAACTTTTGCTTGTATAAGTTGTAAAAATTTCCATTCAAGAAAAGGTAAAAGCTTAAATGTTTTTTATGGCTTTCATTAAAAAAAATTCTTTACAAAATAGAAAATCTTACGATATTTAATGTGGCGTAAGAAATATAACAAATAATTTTCATAGAATAAGTAAATAAGAAAGGGTTCATAAACGTCACACTATAAAGCACAAAAGGTCTTTTGACGACGGACCTCGTTATTTTGAACCATGACCAAGGGACGAGGATGACATTTGACCAAACTCCAAACTTGTTTATTAACGCCTCATAACAAAGTAACATGAGGGCTGTTAGAGACGAATCTCGTAATTTTAAACCATGGTTTAGAGACGAGGACGAAACTTAAGCTGCCACCCCTCTCTCTAGACTTCCACCCCACGCCAACAGGAATACTTTGAACGTCGACAGATTTAATGCGCATTAGCCACTCTATAAAGTAAGTTTTCAATGGCACTAGGGTTCGAACACATGAGTCCCCGAGTTCGTGACCATAACAACTAGTCTACCGCAGCCTTTAGTACCTTTGAAGACCCCCCGTGGAGGGGGGGGGTCGATGTACGCTAAATATGTGGAGGCTAAACCCTCTCGCTGCGTAGTACTACGTCTGCTAAGTGTACTTTGCCCATGGAAATCGCAGGATGCGCAGCGAGAGTGTTGAATGTCCTCCCGTTGATGTGGTGTGGAAGTTAGGAGAGGGGAGTGTCACAAAGCTCAGGTCGTCCACGTTACTTGAACATGGTTCAAAATTACGAGGTCTGTTGCCAAAACCCCTAGAGTAACTGAATAGTGCGACGTTAACATTCACTCACTTTCTACTGCGGCCTTATCTAGCATAATTTAAGCGTTCTTTTTAAATTAAAATTAAGCTTTCCTTTTTCATTTATTTGATAACTGTTAAAAATATCAAATTATTGATAAACTTATTTCCTGTATGTGTATTGATGCATAAATTTTTATTATTTTTCACAACACTAAAAACTAGTTTGAAAGACAGCTTTGTATCAACTTTTACACATTCATATTTGTTTCTTTTTTTTAAAGAATTATCTCTTATATTTTTAGGTTCTGGCAATAAATATTTAACTCATCACATCAAACAATACTTCTATGTAGCAATGCTTCAAAAGCGAAACAGAGCGTTTCAGAAACAAGCTATATTTAGAAATTTAAATGTTTCGCGTTTTAAAAAATACAAGGAAACAGATAAAAGTACCAGTGAAATATATCATTATATTCAATAATTGCTGAAAAATTAATATAAGAATTGAAATCATATTTAAATAATTGTTTCGTTGTTAAAATTCCCTTATAGAAGCCAATGAAGACATAGGTTTTTAATTCTCACGAGCTTTGATAATTGCAAAAAATAAAACAATTTATTCAGTTGCCACGGTGTTCATATTCAGTGAATGAAATCTATTTGATTTGGTTTTTACAACTGTAAATTTCCTGAATATCAAGGTTTTGGGGTTACAGCGAAGAATGTAATATATTTCTCTTTTAACATTTAAAATGATACGCTTAACAATAGATAATGTTATTTCATATAAAATGCAAGAGTTAGAAAGACATAAATTTAAATATATATTATTAAGGTATTTGTCAAGATAACTGAAATAGTTTGATTGAAATTCATGTTTTTTAAAATTTATTTGTCGTAAAATCTATTTATCGGTGTTTCATATGATTAACAGAAGCGATATAGATGAAAATGAAACCGAAAGTGTCACATAAATAGCCAAAAATGCAAGCCAAATTAAAAACTTATTTATAATATATGCTCAGTTATCAAGCTACGATAATTTGGTGAAGTTTTTGAATGATTGGTAATAAACGTTTTCTGAATTGCTGACTTAACGTATAAAAGTTTCTGCAGTTGTAACTATAATTTAATGATGATATATGTAGTATAATGGTAGTGTTTAAGGAATTGGGAATTATTCCAAGTCGCTATACATTCAAACAGGGAAGTTTTAAGACTCTTTGAGGCCCTGGGTCCTTACTTGAAAGTCGGCCTCACCTGTGATTTTTAAAAATAGACAGTATATAACATGCATAGTCAAATACGCATTCAAATGGTAATTTGAAACGAATAAATGTGCACACAATTCACAATCTCAAAAACCAAGACACAAACCGGCTCGACTAACAGCACAAACTGCATTTCAACTAAATGAGTTGAATGATTGCTTATGGTATTAGGCCTAGGACTAGACATGGACAACGGTCATCACATAATAATAGTCTTACTACTTTTGCCAGATGACATACAATTTGAAATTCCCTGTTTTTCGGAGAATATGTAAGGGAATAATATTTGACCACATTAAAATTATCCGGATCATGATCTTATTGAGAAAGAGTCGAGAACAAAACGTAGTCCCCACCGAGGACGAGGCCCAGTTGATCCTTGTCTTAATTCAAAAAGTGTAGTAACTTTGACAATGCTATTGCAAAAATTGGTAGATTTTGTCGTTTACTTAACTGTGTTGAGAAAAAAAAAAGAGAGCGTCCAAAAGGAAAAAAATTAATGTGATGCATTGAACAAAAAAATATGCACGAAAAAGTGTGAATTTTAAATATCTGATATTAAGAATTGTTTTAGTAAATTAAGGATCAAAACTTTAAGTACTTTTTTATAAAGAATGCATTTTTTTTGCCAAACTTGTATGTGCAAAACCTGATTTATAAAAGACTCTTAAATGTATTTTCTTAAATGTTGCATTTATTATACCCAATGTGTAGAAAAGATGATAATGAAATAAATATTAAATTGTAACATTACTATTTCTAAAAATTTTTAATTTATTTTTCGTAATACCCAAGCCATTTATTAGATTTACATCTAAAAAAACATGTGATGAGCCATAACTTTTTTTAGTAATTGTAAAAATAATATGTTCTAGATTTCAGTTTGTCTTTATCGCTGTTTTAAATATATTCCATTGAAAAATGATGTAAATATGTAGTTGTAGAATTCTTTATAGATAGTTTTTAAATGTGTTGTTTTCATCAAATTTTAACAAAATTACCTCTTTTGAACGGATTTAGATTATCATTTAACATCCCGATTAATGTTATTGAATATTTTGAATATAAGCATAAGAAAATAAGCTAAAATTCTTAATCGCATGGCTTTTTAGGAAATTTTGCAGTATTCTTAGTCAGATACCACTTGTTACATACATTCAGATTACATTCTATTTTAATTATCTGCTTTATACATGGTCTCAATTATGTCAACAGAAAACAAACAGATATACTGATTGATTAATTGTTAACTTTGTGGGCTTTGGAACATACCTCATTACTTTAAGCCACAGCTAAGTGACGAGGACGACACCCCATTCTTCAAACTTTCATGCACGCCCACGTGAGGATTTTCTACCTCAACAGTTTTAAAGTTACACTGTATGTCTTTTTTAGTACTAGGACTTGCACCCACGAATTGATGGAAGAAACTTTTGCCACGAATTTGCGAAATAACTGCACAAAAACTGGTATATAAACCAATTATGAAAATGGAAATTTACATAGCTCCTTAAAATATTAAGATATATTTCATCTAACATATCTTTCCTTGAAAAAGAGAACTTTCCCCCAAATACTTGATATTTCGAAAATGAAGTAAATATAATATGATTATGTTTATTTTTTACATAGGTGAAAGAATACATATTCTTTAAATTAGCTCCTCGTAAAATTTCAGCCCTTTAAAAACGGATTAAATTTTAATAATATACATGTTCCTTCATCAAATACAAAGAATTATAAAGGTTATTACGATGTCAAGCATTTTATTTTCAACATTTTAAGCCACCTATGTTTATTTCTAAAATAATATCAAAGAATACTGAAGGGGAAAATGGAGGAAGGGGGAGAAAAACGCAGACTTTCTTCAAAACCGATTAAAGAAAATTCTTTACAGAGTCCTTTGCCTCTGAAATAAATATAGACTCCGATTCATTTAATGGCGAGAAATTCTAGTTCTCACATTACAGGTACTAATTTTAAGAGTTTCAAATCAAACTGGAACAAGAAAATAGAGCGTGTGAATATCTGAGGTCAGCTAACTTGCTGGAGATACAGAAATAAGAAGGGACATTAAAAATAATACTGATCAATGTCTTAGATTTCCGAATTTTTCTTCTCGGATATATCGTAATGCACTTTTATTTTTCTTCGAGTCAGTGAAAGAAGTTCTTAATTTTCAATAAGATCAAAACCCTTTGTCGAAATTCCCTCCACCCCCTGATTATTTTTAAGCGATTTCACAAAATTCGTATTGAAATCTGGAAGTATAAAAAAAAACATAGAGAATTTTTTACTCATATAAGAATTTTTTCTTTCATTCTAAGAAAAATATTATTTAGCTTTCAATATTTTTTTCTGTTATTATTTTAGAGTCAGGGGTAGCCTAGTGCTTATGGTCACAACTTGAGGCAAGCATGTCGTGATTTGGAATCATGGTGTCAATAATGACTCACAATGTAGAGAAAGCCGATGTGCGTTAAATCTGTCAAGGCTCAAAGTCCTCTCATGGCGTGGTGGGGTAGTTTGGAGTGAGGAGTGCTAGTTCAAGTGTAGTCTTCATTATTTGACCGAGGTTCAAAATTACGAGGTCCATCACCAGTAGCCCTCCCAGTGGCGTAACGGAGAACATTAAGCCCCCCTGCAAAGTCAGGTTTCGGGCCCCAATCCAGATCTTATAAAGGATTGCAAAACCATATATGTTTGGTGCCAGTCAGGCTTTGGGCCCCCTAGAGCCCTACCCCCTTGTGGTCAGGGGGTGTACGTGACGCCACTGAGCTCTCCTGTTGCTTATAGTGCGTCGTTAATACCAGGTAGGGCAAATAAAAGTGGCTCGGACGAGTAGATACGACTGGACGTGAATATGATGCGCACATCAAGGGATCAAAAACGATTCAGGATTGTCTTTGTCCGCAAGTGAAGATGGTACTCACAGTGCAGCAGAGGGTGTTCGTTGTGGAAATTTACGTTAAAAAAATCATGGAAAGAGTGTGCTTGGTTGTGCGATCACCATCTTCCCTTCTGATAGAGTTATTAACAGAGGTCAGTCTGGTCTTGGCCCCAGCTGGCCACCCAGGTCACCTGTCAATGAGCAATAACTTTTTGCAGCGAACTCTAAAGTCTAAGGTGATGTATCGCAGCAAATCTTTTAGTCTTCAAGAACTGCAATAGAACATTTCTATGAGTTTGCAGCAATTTCAGCAGTACACCTTCGATCTGCCTTTTGCAACTTGCTAACCAGGGTTCAAGTGAGTGAGTGAATATTAACGTCGCACTGTTCAGCTACACGATGTCTTTTTTGTGACGGACCTCATAATTTTCGACCATGGTCAAGTGACGACGACGACACCTGAACTGGCACCTCCCTCTTGTAACTACAACATCACACCAATGGGAGGACGTTTGAGCTCTTGACAGATTTAACGTGCATTGGTCCCCAAAAAGGTGGGTCTTTAGTGGTACTGGGCTCTAACTCATGACATGCCTGCCACGATCCGATACCTTGACCACTTGGCTACCGAAGCCATTAACCAGGGTTCCAAGATGATGGGGATTAATGGTGACCCAGAGATGAATTGCGGTTATTTTCAATATCTGCTATAAGCAGGTTAGTGAACTATATCCTTTCCTTTGCGGTGTTTCTTTGTAACCCGAAACTCTGTTCTCCGGGCCACTTTTTATTGCTACATCCTGTATAACTCTCCCTCATTAACGTCTTGGGTTTGAGTCGTGTGTCTAATAAATACATACCATGTAGAAGGGATGGTTTACGTTGAATGTGTCGAGATTCAAAGTCTTCCCGTTGGCATGGAAATGATAAGCGTGGAATCAGATGTGGATTTGAAAAGTAAAGTTTAGTGTCATCCCGTCACTTGCCCATGGTGCAAGAATACGAGTTTCGTCACCAACAGCCAGTGGCTATTGGTAAAAAACAAAGACACTCTAAGAAATAAAGATAAAAACATCGAGATGCAATCTTTATGCTGAGAAATTAAAAATCTATGAGAGGGGTATGAGAGGGGTTTAACCCCTTCCCCCCAAAACCCGAAGTTTGTGTTTACCACTGCTTATATCAATCGTATTGCTTCAAAGTGTGACGTAATTCAGCAATCGATCAATGAATAATTCCAAGTTCCAAGTTTCTAACCACAAATGAGAAAGGTTAATGTTTCCATTGTTCTAAATTTAGTTTTTCTATCTAAAAATCAATAATATATCAATTAAATCTCTGTTCTTTTGTAATAGAATTCAAAGTTAACCGTCGCCGACAGAGGATAGTAAGTGAGTGCTTATTAACGTCACACTCTATTACAACACGAGGGCTACTGGCGACGGACCACGTAATTTTGATCCATGGTCAAATAACGAAGGCGATGGTCAAGTCACACCTGCCCGTGACTTAAGCTGCCCTTTGTCATAACTTTCACACAACGCCAACCGGAGAACTGGGCATCTACAGATTTAACCTGCCTCAGCCCCTTTACCAGTGGCACTAGGGCTCGATCCTGCGACTCGACAATGCTGGCCACGAGTTCGTGACTGTGACAACTCGGCTAGAACTACCGTACGACAGAGTACGGAGACGTATAACACTATTTTTTAGAAATGATAGGTATGAGTGAATGAATGAGAGTTCACCTACGTCACACTAAGAAGCAATACGAGGGCTACTCACAATTTTGAGCCTCGGTGAAATGACGAGAATGACACCTGAGATGGCCCAACTAGTCCAAATTATCCCACCATGAAAACGGGAGGACTTTGAACCTCAACACGGCGGGTCTTCAGTGGCACCAGGACTCAAATCCGTGACACTCCGTTCACAAGTGCGTGCCCATAACCACTGGGCTACCACGACCACTTAGAATATAATGAACATCAAATACAGTAGACTGTCGTTTATCCGAACGTTTATTATCCGGAGCGTCAAATATCCGAACCAAAGTCCGGATACGTTTTCGAACAGTGCAATGCTCAACAGTTGTTTCGTGTTAGGCCAAAAGTGACGGGAAACCCCAAGGTGAGATATACTTGGGGAATTTCAGTTGGCTGACTTGGTAAACATCTGTGCTGAATATTAGGTCAATTTGTTTCCAAGTGAAGGGGTGTATACGTGCTCTTTTGTTGATGTAGAAACCTGGATGGCACGAGATGCAGAAGACAGTGGATTTCAAATGCTAAATAAAGACGAGATTGTGGCTTCCGTGCAAGAAGAATCCGACCCTGTCGACGATGAAACGGATGAAGACGAGGACAACAACAACGAAAGTAGCAAGGGTCCATCAAATGCTGACGCTTTTTCTGCTTTAAAGACAACTATGGAGTGGTACAAACAACAATCAGAGTGCTGTCCTACTCAACTAACTGCTGCTGAAGAGAATCAGTGACCTTGCAGTGAAAAAACGAAGGTGTACAATGGTACAGTGAAAAATAAATGATAATTTTCCACAATAAAGGTAAAATTGCAACATTTTGCACCTATTTTGCTTTTTCTTCAAGCACGTTTCCCGTATGTGATGATTTTCAATATTTGTATAGTGTCCAGTATCACATACTGCATGGATCGCATTCGGTTTTAGGATATCCGAACAATCGCGTATCCGAACTGTGTCCGGTCCCAATTGATTCGGATAAACAGCGTTCTACTGTAATAAAAATTGAACATAAATTAAAAATTTTAATAATTATAAACTCTTTCTACATAAAATATAATTTAAAAGCTGCAATATATAAATCTCCTTCTATCAACCAAACTTTCCCCTATTCGATTAACAGAGTTTTTTATTACATACGAAAAACAAACGCTAGACGTGTAATCTTTGTTGAGTCTTAAAACCATAAATCAAACATATTAAAGAATATTACGGCGGTTCTTCTAAAAAACTGATTAAATGTAATAATTCATGCTTACACAGTCAACCCCAAACCAATGTTTAATTTTACCTCTTGAACCCGATTAATTCTCAAAAAGCCTATGAACCAATAACAAAAATATGATCCAGGCAAGCGATCGGTGAAAATACTTGGTTTCATTTGGGAACGTCCTTCTTGCGAAATGCTTCCCCTGGTATAAATGTTCTGATGAGAGATGGGGCAGCAGTAAAAGTGTCACACGGAAATGAGCCCCTGGGGCACAATAGGGCACTTCGGTGACCGTCGTCACCTGGCAAATAGTGGCCCTGGTGCCATTTTTCTTTCCCATGTACGTATAAGTCGGAATGTACAAGTACATAAAGACATAGCTTTCGAATAGGGGTTGAATTGGATATCGTTTTAAGGGACCTTTTTTTTTATTGTTATAAGAAAATGGTAATGAAATTTTTCATTTTTAAGGGTACTGAGTTGTATGTTAGGAATATTTTGTAGATGTCATTTATTTGAGTTAAGTGTCTCTCAATAAAAAAAATGAATTTACATGTATTGATTTGCAAGTCATCTGCGTGTTTGTGAGAGGGGAAAAGACCGGAATAAACTTTTGATTTTTAATTCTCTAGAGAAGGGATTGACAAACCGTTGCTCTTCGTAAAGGTGATTCCGGCTGTTCAGACTTCTAGTTGTATGAATTATTAAAAATATATATTTTTATCTACTAAAAATTGTTTTCATTTTTCTTTTTCCATTATAATTATCTCTCAAAAAGATTTACCTTATTTTCGTCTACAAATAAGCCTTCGTCTGGCTTAAAATTTCTGTATTAAATTCTTTTCCGTTGACAAAATGTACTGAGAATCAGTGAAGTTATTAGAATTAGTTCTAAATAGGAGTAAAAATGTAATTTATTGGAACAAATGCTTCCATGGGAAGACACTCATCTAAATGATTTCCAGTAATGTTTACTTCTTTTGCTTGCATGAATTAGGGAGCACTCTTGAATGTGAACAAGAGGTTTAACATAAACCCCAACAGAAGTGGCAAAAACACATTCCGTATTTTGTGGCCTGCTTAAGGGTAAATAAAAGAAAGAATTGAGATGACTTTAAAATGCCAATTTAATTCTAAGTGTAAACAAGAAGTTTCAGAAAAAGTTCTTACGCTATTATTTGTATGAAAGTGTTTTAGCGATGCTCGAAAATTTTATTCACAACTTGATACTTTGATATTGTTCTTGCGTTGAGCCTCAGAAATGAACATATTTTTGATAGTTCTTAACTTTGGAAGGAATGGAAAATGTTACTTTATGCGTTCAAAGCTTATTTAAATATTTTTTAAAATATTAATTCCTTTCCCGCCTGCTCACACGTATGTGGCTCTTAGTAAAATTGGCTCTTTGTGTAAATGACTGACTTCTTAGTTATTTTCTTTCACTTAAAATTTGGCTCTTCTCTTTGAAACCTTGCCAACCACTGGTTTAGAACATTTTATATTTTATATTGATATTTAAAAACATGAGTCTATAAATCATTTTATATAATAGCTTCTCCTAATTTTTATCTCATAAATAAAAATTTAGATATGCTCTTAATATAAAAATCTCGAAATCCTTTCATAAAAATTAACAATACAAATAAATGATGGAAATATGTTTTGTCAAATGAATCACAAAAAAACTTATAATTATTTATATATTTGGGGAAAAAATCAAGTACTATTTCATGTATTTAAAGTAAGGCTTTTTTTCCTTGTAAACACTTTTGAAGCTTAAAGAATATTTATCACTTTTTAAAACCAGAAAAGTTTTCATTATTTAATTCAATTTCATTATTGACAATTTCATTTTTATTCACTACGAACTAAAATTTTAAATTCTAAATTATATACATACCGTATTTATTTGAATCTAAGCCGAGCTTTTTTTCAAATGCTAAAGCTACTAAGAATCAAGAGTGTGGCTCAGAATCAAAGATTGAAAAGTTCGTTGGATAAAAAAATTGAAATTGATACAGACAGTTAAACCAATTTCAGGTTCAAGTATGCATTTAAAAGTTCTTAATACTGGTAAAAAAATTAATTATTCACTTTTTATTAGTTCTCATTTTATTATTTTTTTTCATTTCGCAAACATTGGATACTAATGAACCATTTTACAATATGTTTCATTTTTTACAATTTTTTTCAGATGTGGTTCAGAATCGATAGCGGCTTTGATGCGAATAAATACCGTATTTATATATAGTGAGTACGTGTGAATACATATAGATATTATACATATCGATATTATACATATATATTCAATCACAGTTCTTTCAAATTTTTGCAAATAAATTAATAATTCAAAGGACTAAATTGAAAGTGCAAGCGTTAAAAATAACTGAGCGTATCAGTGAAAAACAATTCAATACAACAAACAACGATGAATGATGTTTATGAATTTAAAATTAAAAAGCTCTTTACACAATTTCAAAATGCATTTTTTTACTTTAAATTTGTGGTTTCTTACTGTTATTGATAGTAGGGATATTTTAGCTTACACTTTTCCACTAAAGCTTATTTATAGTTGAAATCATTTAAAATGTACTGTTAGAATTACGATAAAACTTTTTGAACATGATTTATAGCATTTTCCAAAAGAGTACATTGAAATATTTCTTAAGTTATTTTTAGTTTTAGAATAAATACCTAATACAGCAATTAATGATTATTTAAAACCTATAGATAAAAAAAATATAAAGAATTTGCCTGAATATAAAGAAAACTATTTTTTGAAAAATATCTTGAGATACTTTTTCCACACAAAAGAAATAATATAAGTAATTTTAATTCAAGAATTTCAAGAAAATAATTGAAGATTCAAAATTAATTTAACATGATTAATTAAAAAAATGCATTTATATGTATACAATAATCACAAATATTAAATGATTTGGAAACTAAAATTTAAATGCAAAAAAAAGCAAAAAATTCTTGCCTTTTATTTTAAGATCTATTATGTTTCGTTCAAAGATTTCTAATAAAAATAATAAAATAATTCTCTTCATCATATATATCTATATATAGTTTTTATTCTTATACGCGAGCTGATTTTATACAATAAGTTTTGCATAACATAAACACTTAAAAGCTCTCACTATTTTTTATAACGATACTAATTGTTTTAGATGTATGATTATACAATCAAAAAATAAGTACTTTTGAAAATATATTGATAATAATAAGTAATATGTGTACTTTTTTTTTTACCCCATTGTTCAATCAGTTGAGATTTTAATACATTTTTTTTACACCTCTTCTTTCAAATCATATTTTTATTTTCTTCATTTATTTGTTTTTGGTAAAACGTTATTGTAAATTTTGCATTGTACACCTAAAAAATTATTTTTGAGTTGTAATAAATCCGTTAGAAAACTCTTATTTTCTAAATATTTAAAATGAAATTAATCTTGCCCCAAACGATTAATTTCCATTTTAATCTCTATCTCTTCTTTCTCATACTCTATCGATTCGAAAGCACATTCATAAAGAAAAATCTTCCAAGCTTATTATTTTTTTTTAGCGTACGTTTAAATTTTAGCAAATATTTTATGCCATAATAACCAAGGCCCTCTGTTTCTTAGAACTTTATTACATTTTTTTTGTATATGGAGTAGAGTTGCTTGTGAGATAAAAAAAATTAATACTTTTAAGAAGTGATATTTTAATTATAATATGTTTGAATTCCTTTTAACCCTGATATGCACCTTGGTTTTTCTACAACTTCAGGGTTCTCCTTGTATGGGCAAAATAAAGGCATTCAGAAAATCAAATTCCAAAACGAAAAAAATTAAGTAGCGCCTAAAATTTCGTTTAACTAAAATCATCCTTATTTTTCATGACTTATCAAAAAATTCTTATTCTTATCAAAATATTTCCACTCTTTAGACGAATTTATTTACTCTAAAGTAATGAGTAGCGTAGTTATATATCACACAAATATGTTGTTCGAATGGAAGTTTTTTAGTCAGTAATAGAACAAAAGTACATAGAGCAAAGTATTAATTATCAGATATCGTTAGAGCAGAGGCGCACACAAAAAATTTTCAGGGGGGAGAGGGGTCGATAGTTCACCATTCTCGTATCATACCTCAATACGCCGTCCAACATATTCTTTTGATTTTGTCGATTTTGGGAACAAAAAACATTAAAAAGTAAATTATTAAATTGATAATTAGAATTCATTAATAAAACAAACTGTTAAAAACAAATAATTAAATTTTTGCGTACTATATACATAGAATTATCACCAATCGAAAAAAGACAGAGACTATGGGGGATCTGGACCCTTGCCCCCCCCCTCGTTGTGTACGCCACTGCGTTAGAGAGACATTTATTACCCCAAAGTAAATATCCTCAACGATGTGATTATATTTCTAGGAAATGTGTCGTAATTAGTTACTCAATGAGATATCACCGAACTGAATTTAATCCTATCGACTCCAAATGAACTAAAGTAAGTAGATTTTAGCTTCGGGATTTAGCGCGATGAGACAGAATCGTTGTAGATAGAATGATAGAAATATTATAATGCTCGATTTCATGCCAAAGAGAGGGCCAAATGTTAACTTTATTCAATAAATCTAAGTGTAAACAAAAATATTCTTCGTTCTTTAATCTGTCAACAAAAAAATTTCTGCATATATTGTTGATATTTTTTTTTTGGAATCACTCACATATTTGCATGATATTGTTCCATATACTGTAAACATTATATGGTTGCAGTTCTCTTAATCTAGAACAAATTGATTATTTGGTGAGTTAATGTTTTTCAAAAGGCGTTCAGTAACAAAGACGGCACCTGAGCTGGCACTAAACTCACCAAACCTCTACACCACGCAACTTAAGATTTAAGGCAACTAACTACACATTCAGAACCGTGATTTTTTCAAAAACTTGGGATTTTTAATGTCACTTGAATTAGAATACACACAGAAAAAATTATTTTAAGAATATCATTGCAATAAAAAAGTAATTGAAATACAATTTTTTTTCTTTGGAAAAAAAATGAAGGAAAAAATTATTTTTTCAAAACAGAAATATTATGGAAAATACTTCTAAAAAATAATATGTTGCCTGTATATTCCTAAGACTTCTGTACAAAGCCTGAATAATAAAATCTTTGAAATATGTAACTTGGAAGTGAATTTACTTATATTTTAATATATCAGAGCAAAAGGAATGTTAAGAGGGGAAAGCACCATTTATTATTTCTTTTTACAGTAACTGAAAAAATGATGTATATTTTTTTCAAGGTCTCTAGTTCAGGCTCCTTAGAGGAGTCTTAGTTTCCTGCAAGTAAACTATTATTGTAGAAGTATTTTCCATGAAAGGAGAATGATTTTAAAATGCCCTTTTTGCTTGATTTTTTGCCGAAATATTGCACTTAAATAATTTTTCTTGTAATAATATTCTTAAAACAAACTTTTATATGTATTCTAATTCAAGTGACATTAAATATATAAAAAAATTCATTTATACGCTTTTGTAAAATTGCGTTCCCGAACCTTATCATACACCAACTTCTTTTTAGCCGGATATACGATTAAGTGTTTTGTTGTACGCACCACAGCTCAACAAGATGGTTATTGTAGACGGACCTAGTAATTTTGAGCCATGGGAGGTCAAGCGACGAGCATGACACCTGAGCCGACAGCCCCTCTCCACACCAAGCCAATGGGAATAATTTGAACTTCCACAGATTTAACGTGCATGAGTCCCTTTACACGGAGGGTCTACCTAAATGTAATTAAGTAATAAGTATTCAAAGTTATATTAGTCTGTTTTATGTGAGCATTTAGTTAGGAAAAGTAATGATATTTGATAGTTAAATTTAATGAAATATCAATTTCAGGGGGTGAGTAAGTGAACATTAACGCCGCACTGTTCAGCTACAGGAGGACTTTCGGCGATGGACCTCGTAATTTTGAATCATGGTCAAGTGACGAGGACGACACCTGAGTTGGTACCCCTTCTCCTAACTACCACACCATACCACGGGAGGATGTTATAACTCTTGACAGATTAAACGTACTTCGTTCCCCTACATGGCGGGTCTTCAGCGGCACTGGGCTCGAACTCATGACATGCCTGCCACAAGTCCGTTACCTTGACCCCAGGTAGTGGCGCACACAAGGGGGAGTCCTAAGGTTCCGGCCCCCAGAAGTACTTGATTTTTTTTTATTGATTATGCCTCTATGTATATAGTACGTAAAAATTAATCAAGTATTTGTTTTTAATAGTTAATTTTATTAATTAATGTTAATTATTAATTAATTAATTTTTTACTGTTTTTTGTTCTTGAAAATCGACAAAATTAAAAGAATCTGTTCGGCGGCGTATTGAAGCATGGTACGAGAACAGTGGACTTTCAACCTTGGACCCCTCACCCCCCACCCCCTTGAAAAATTCCTGTGTGCGCTACTGCTACGGGCTCTCAATTTTAGAGGAGGAATAGAAAAATGGTCTGATATTTAACTTAAATAACATAAATTTTTACCCCTCTTCAGAAAGTGTGGAGTTTAATAATTTAAAAACAAATAAAATTCAAACTGATAATTTTCCCGCTAGGCATTTGGAACCATCGGTTACAGTCCAGCAAACAAGCCTCAATATTTTTCCAACAGAGAGATATTTTTCATCACGCCTTGGTACGTCTTAAGAAGCCCCCCCTCCCCCTCCAGATGTCCCCTACAGACGCAAAAAGTCTCCCGATGATAGCTGATGCTACGAGAACGAATAGAAGAAAACCGATGCTTCAGACCAAGCCTCAGACAGAAAACTCCTTCAGGGTGCCAGGAAAAATAAAATTTAAGATGAAAAAGTAAAAAGAAAAAATCTGCTGCGTCCACTTCTGATATTGACATGAAAGGTGTTTTCATATATTTTTTTGCCCACCTTCCACGTATACACAGTTCGGATATTTTATTCACCGCCAAGAAACGAATGTTTAGGTGGAATCCCGTGAAAACTCCTCGACACTTTTCTAACTTAACGCGAAGGTAAACACACCTTTCAGAATGCCGATTCTTGCAGCGACAAAAAAAAAACTTTTTTCAGATCAAGGTCTGTCCTTCATCGTAATTCTATGCCTTAATTCTCTCGTATTGAGTATTATTACATGGATTAGAAAGTCTTCTTACAGGTATTGGAATTGAAATGCGATTCGCGTTTTACACTTTTAATAGCTAAAATATTCAATATTATAATTCAAATAATAGCTTCCAAAACAAATGTCACGCTTTGTTAAGTCAGTGTTTTTCTTTTAATTCTAAAAATCTAATGAATGGGAGAATAGATGATACACACATTTTTTTCTGTGCTAAAATACAATTGCTATCTATATAAAAAAAAGTTTCTTTTATTTCGAAATGTAAAAGGTAATCCCTCGAAAAAATATGAGTAAAGGACTTGGTTGAAGTGATTGATTTAAAACAATTTCATTTAAACATTTTAAGTAAAAGCTAATGTAATATTTTTATACTAATAAAAGGGTATAACATATTATATTTTGGTAGCTACATTTTTATAACAGATATTAAAGTATGAATGCAATACACACACACACAAACACACATGTTCTTTATAGAAGCTTATAAGAACAATAAAATGCAATACATGGTGTAAAATTAAAATAAAAAATACAGGTATGCTTAGAGTCTTTTTGTACAAACAAAAATATAAGTTAACCAATTGAAAATTATATGTGAAATTACTGCTGAAAATTAAATGTAAAAGTTTAAAATCAATCTTTAGATTTATGGGGAAATATTTCCTGTCTTAGACGTTAGTTTTATTTCCTCCAAAAACTTGGTTTTTTTAAAGTTAATTTTTCGTTAAACAATTAATAGCAAGTAAAATAGGTAACCTAATATAAACTATTCAAATAAGCTCTTCTTTTACGATATTTGGCAATCCAGCAATTACAATTTTGGGAAAATGATATCTAATTGAAGATTAAAGCTACAAAAAAAACCCCGTAAATATTATAGAATTTTCCAGAATTTCTTTGCAAAGAAATATGAATATTTACTAAAAAGAAAATGCATTTATTGAAATTTCCGCAGTTAGAAAAACTTTAATACATAATGCATTTTTTCCCCACATAATTTAGAAACTTTTATATACTAACACGGAAGTCAATATATAAAAGACAATATAGGCGAATAAAAAATTTTATTTGACATATAGCTTTTGTGAGAACACTAAGGTCACTTATTCGTCAAAGTTTTGAATATCAAAGAAATAGAAGGTTAAAATTAGTTACGAAGTAATTTCAAAAATGGAAAAGGGAAGCAAAAAATTAAATGCCTTTAAACTGTCTCTCTTAATTAATTTCTATGGTTCTTAATAGAACCATCAGTGAACATACGAGTTTTCTTAGTTTCCACACATAATTTGTACTCGAATTGCAATCATATTCTTATAAAATAACAAAATTTTGTTTTTATTTTTAGTCACCAGAAAAAGCTATATTTTACTGAGCTATATTTATGAACTTGGAGGAAAAAATTAAATATTTTTTATAAGCAAATTTTTAAATCATTTATGTGTACGGTATACTTTTCCCTTAGTTATATAATATTATAAATAAAAAAAAACATGCAAATATTTTTTTAAAGTTTCAATTGACACAATTGTTATGCATAATAAAAAAGAGTATATTATCATTTAATCATTCATTGTAGTCCCCCCCCTCACATATTTACCATACGTCATAAATATGATTTATATTAAAAAAAAACTCTACAAAATTACAGACAAAACTTCTAACTAGTTCATTGTTAATTGAAATATTCTAAAAATTCCTATACTGCTAAAAAGTGTTTTTTATACTTATAAAATAAGTCTTGTATATTTAATCTATATTTACATTATCATTGCCAAATCTGCGAAAATATCTGTTTTTAGTTCGTAAAACGGTAATAAATTAACATCAAATCACAGTTAAAAATTCTCAGTTCAAAAATTTCTACAGATATTACGAAAACAATATCATTAATAAAAATAACAATTAAAAAACATTATATAAATATTTTTTTCAAGCCAATTTTTATTCCTCTTTTTTTTTTTAAATCAGGAATCTTCACTGCTGAATATTCTAAATATATATATTTTTTTTTTCAAATTCACCTTAACGCAATGGAAACAAAATAAAACAACATTCCGAAATTCTGATACATTTTTTTTAAAAAAAAATCTCTTCTAATGCTTTGCACTTAAATAAGTATTACATTACGTAGATACGATTCCCATTCTGCGATTACGATTCCTATAAATAGCAGCACATTCGAAAATGACTTCCTCTCAACCCAGCGAACAGCTACCACATTTAACGACTTCGAAGACCGGGGAGATAGCGGAAAAGGCAGGGGGTAATAACGGGCCCTCTATTATATGTATTTCACTGATAATTAACATAATCAGACCTATTACCGTAACCCCAGCCGTATTCACACACACGCCTTGTCTACGGCCGCGCTAGCAGCTCAGCCGCGCCGCTGACTGATGGGTTTATAAGCGGTGAACCATTCCAGGCTGGCAACGGCATGCTGCAGCAGCACTTGCCGCCAAACGGATCGGAGAAATCGCGGCGGAAATTCGGTGGCTTCGCGGTAGCGGCGATCTTTATTATTATTTTTTCTTCTTTTTTCGTTCTCAACTGTGCTCTTTTGAGGTGTTGTGGAGTAAAATTTTTTTTTTCTTAAAAGGAGGATTTTAAACGTTAATAAGTGATTAGCAAATAAATTCGGGAACTCTTGAATCCACTCATGGTTGGTTTAAAAGGGATGATTTGTTTTGACTTTGTTTTCTGGAGATTTATACTCTTAATTGCGGGGGACTTTTATTGTATTTTAATTGTCGAAGTGTTGAGTGGTATCGAGAGGTTGTAGAAACAAAAATTTTACTCTTCTTCCACTTTTTTTTCCTAAGTCAGTTTGTGGGATTAAGTCTTTAAATGGTGTTTTAGCAAGTAAATATTTGAATTTGATGGATTTCGAGTTCGATATAGTACTTGTACTGTTTTTAAATAAGAACCCATACTCCTTTTACTAAAACAATGGAAAGTTTTGATTTTGTTTGTTTCATTATTTACACATAGATCAAGATTCTGTAAAAATACTTTTTATATCACACAAAAGATAAATTCGTTTTCCCCCCTCCAAGACAAATATATTTGATCTTTAAGAAAATAACAAAAACATGAAACGTTGATATTGTAAACAATAGCACATTAAAGGGGAAATTTAAATGAAGAGCAAATTATCATTTAATGAAGAACAAATTATCCTAATCCTAAAAAGCACATAAAATAGTAAATGTATAGTAAAAAGAAAAATATTATGGAACTTCGTATTTTGGGTACGTGTTCTACCTAATCGCAAAAAATAAATGGAATATTTTCAAAATAATTTAAATTTTTCACATTTTTTATAAGATTGTTTTTAAATTTTAAGCGATTATTGCATAATTTTATATATTATATATATAATGGTTGTAATTTTTCATATATTATATTTCAAACAATTCTACTATGGTACTTCTTTTCACAAATATACACCAATTATTAAAATTTTACAACACAAATATTACAAAATGCTTACAATTTTTGATATTTTACAATGAATTTTAGGGTATAGCTACGCTTTAAATTTTAAGCCAGAATTTTTTTTTAAAGAATGAGGTCGGGAAAAAATGGATAAAAAATAAGAGGAAATAATATTTTTTTCTCCTTCTTTCCGAAAACACGTCACGATTCTTACCTTAATATTATTGGCACATCAGTTATTAACAACATGTCATTTGATCCTTCGTGCATGGGGGATTATTCTTACAATATTTAAATTTCCCTGGCTTCCTACTCAAATGTCTTCCTGTATCAACTTCAGTCCAGGACCTAATTTATTCGGTGCAGCAACGAAAAAAACTTTTTTTTTTTACTTTTAATTAAACATTTTCCCCCCTGAAACCTTGGAGGTCAATATAAAAAAATAGATGCAATTTTTTTAAATATCTTATTTTCCTTGTGTTCATCTGGTATGGTATTTTTTTAAAGGATTTTACTAATTGCATGTTATTAAAATCACTTGTATCAACATTTTCATTTAGAAATTCATCTTTTTAAGGTTGTTTTAGCCTGATGTAATATCACCTGAACTAAATTCAGGACACATTTTAATGCTGAAAAATGTGCTAATTTTCATAAAAAATTCGCCGTTTAATGCACTTGTTTATATTACAATGTTTTAAAAATTCGAACATATCACAGAGATAATTATTTTTCCAATTAACGTGTAAAGTGAAAGTTCGTTTAACATAACTGTATAAGAAAGGAGATAGGAAACACATTTGATGCCAGGAAAATGAACAACCCCAACAAAAGGGCGTAATGCAAAAAGAAAATATATGATCCTCTTCTCTCTATATAGTAAAGTTGGAATACTAAATTAAGATTGGAACTCTTTTCCTTCTAAATTTTTTTCTTCCGATTTTAGGTTTTCTTGAACGTTATTTGAAGACAGCTTTAAGAAAGGGGGGGGGGGAGACATATTCTGCTACAAGATCAAATTTTTCAAAAGAAAAGTTGCAAGCGTTTCTAAAAATGATGAAACTTTTTAAGGATCAAATATTTCTTCATTACCTATATATATATATATATATATAATAGGAGAAATTCTTTATTTATACAGTAAAAAGCCTAGTTAGTTATTTTCATTAATACATTTTTTTAAAGAAAATAACTAAATATACAAAACACAAAATTAAAATTTGGTTATAAAATTTCGGTTGGTCGGTTTGCTAAAGAATATAGCCCTAAATATTTGTTTGTTTTTCAAAAAATATTTAGAGATATATATTTATAAAATTTTTCCACGGTAAAATTTTTTTTCAAAAAAATTTTATAAGGGAAAAAAATATTTTTATATTATTACTCTCTTCGATGTCAAACCTTTATCAGCTTATTTAAGGATGATATACACTTGAATCTAATGGTTGTTTAACTGAAAGATGAATTACGTTTTATTTATATAAGTTAATTACAAAAATAAGTAATGTTTTAAAAAACTTTTCACGCGCCTTTTCTTTATCATAAGCTATCATTACTGTAACGATTTCTGTAAAATTAACTAGACAAATGAATTTAATTCAATAACTGGGAAATGTATGAAAAATCCAAAATAATCTTCATATAAATGTTACGCGTTTTCATAAAGGCAACATAAATTAATTCACTTTATAAAAATAGTTTTTACTGATCAAAATTATCATTTTATGCACATTATGATGTAATAAAATTAAAAATTGTCGGTTTAGTTAGCTGGTAAATTTATACAAACACATATATACAATGCTCTTCAAACTGAATACATTTAAAAGAAAACTAAATTAGAAAAAAATTTAACAATATATCTTTACAAATAATTTAATCTTTCTGGAACTTAATTTTCAGAATTTTTAAATTCGTCCCACATTTTGGGAAAAGAATGAAAAATGATCTTATATATCATTTTATTTTACGTATATGTTTGATTTAAAGAATCAAAGAACATTTGTCACACACTCAAAACTAGATTTTAAATAAATCCAAAATCGAATAATCTACCATAACATTTGGAATAAGAAAATGATTATAATTACCAATGCACACAAAGAAAGCGATGGCATAAAACATTATGCACTGCAACTAAAATAGCGTATTTTGTAATGATTTTTAAAAAAATACGCATTTGTTGTGCTAAAATATAAATACTGTAAGCGTAGAGAACAAAAATCATAATATTTATTTTTCATTTTTTTTATATTATAAATTTTCTGTCTAATTATTATTTTTATCCAAACAATTTATTTTAAACAAAGTACATTTGTAAAAACTTAAACATAAATAATAACAAAATACCATACGTTGAAACGATTAAAAATCAGGAAACATGTATGCCGACAAAAAACGTCGCACTGTATATTTTGCATTCCACCCAAAAACTCTACTTCACTCAGTCACAGTTAAACGTATCCCCTGGCATGATTTAAAAGTGACTAAAGAAAAGAAAATCGAAATCGAATTTAGAAATTTATATTAAAGCTAAATAAATAATGGGGGGTGAATCACAGCAGAGCTCAGAGCCGTCGTGAATTATTAATCTTTAATTCCCAATCGGGCTAGATGAGTGACATTACAAATATGTGCTCAGCTCTTCTCATAATTTAATCAACGGCTTTGGGTTGCTTAATCTCGCCTTCTTCAAAACTCGTAAATCACTTTGTGAATTAGTCTCAATTACTCAAAATGAGACGCGTATTTTTCAAGTCGTTTACATGCACGAGCGAAGATGCTGCTTTGAGATCGCTGTTTTTCCTGCTTTTTATTTTGGAAAAATATTAACATTAATGTTGTTTTGGATTTGTTTTGGCATTAGGATGAGTAAGAGAAATTTTTGCACCGTGCGACTGTATAGATGTATTTGATAAAGTTGGATTTAGATAAAGCAGAGCGATTAAATTGAAGATGTGGAAGCTCATATGATTGTAAGTATTTGAGTTGATCTTTTTATTGCATGATTATTATAGATGTAGTTAAGTTTGTCAGGTTTTTAAAGATGTTTACAGATAGTATAGATTCATTCTAGTTCTCAAAATACATGCATGAAAAAGATATAAACATTTTATGTGTACTTGAATTGATAAATTTATGAAAAACTATTGCAAATTTTAAATCTTTTAGTCGAAAATCTCTACGTCTTTAACCTATCGTAGACAACCAAATTCGATAAGTTTTACAAAAAGTTTTACAGGTTTTACAAAATATAAAAGCAAACCTGATATGTAATCTAGAATTTCTGTTTTTATTTGAGGCTCAAATGCAAAGTTAATTATGTGTCAAAACGCTAGCCTTCCCCATTTTTGCTCTACATTATTCAGTAAACAAAATATATAATTTTTGTCATAAAAATATTAGAAGAAAGAAGTGAAAACACAAATGTAAGAAGGAGAAACTTGTCAAACTATAATGTGTTAAAATTCATTCAATATTGCAGTAGGAGAGCAGAAACTAACTACGCAATTAATTAAATATTTATAGCATTTAAAACTCTATTGTTCAAATATATATTGCAAGTTCACTAGTTGAAAGATCCCTCATCAACGTTTTAATTATGCGGACATTAAGTAAATGGAATAATTTAAACAAAGAATTATTTATAGTTATCATTATTAAATGCTATTTTAATCATTCTTTACATATTTAGTTACAAAATTATTTATTTATTTTTATTTCATTGAAAGCTTAGCTTTCAATGAAATAAAAATAAATAAATAATTTTGATAATTAAATAATATGAGATAAACAATTTTACTCTTACGTAATATTTCTCTCCTTCATAATAACTCTATATCGCAGAATTTATTTAAACACTTTAGAAAATACATTAAAATTGAGAATTAGTATCTGAATATTCGACCACTCTAACTGATGACATTAAGAAAACCATAATTTTGTAAACTGTATCGTCAAAATCATATTCACGCTTATGTTACCCAAGCATTTTAAATATTTATCTATATTGCATGCTTTCCATAGTTGTATCGAAGTATTCAATTCGTCAAATATTTTTACAATACCGTGTGTCGAAATAACAGTTATGAAATATTTAATTTTTGATTTTACGTAAGTGTTCAAGGTAATATTTACCCGCGCTTGATACATTATTATTTCTAAACTAACAATAAAGAATGTACATTACATTAAAAGAGTTACTGTCGTTATTTCAAGCTTTTGATGGGTGACGAAGACATTTTATTAAAAACTTTTGTAATAAATCCAGAGATTCTGTGATAGATCTAAAAACTTTCATTTTTAGATAAACAAATGTTTATTTCCAAAAAAGTCAATCAACCTGTAATCTTAAGTAATACCTACGGTTTTCATAAAGCTATTGAAATTATAAGGAGAATAAAAATATTAATAAATCTGTTTAGTCACTTATTCCGTGAAAAATATGACTGGTTTAAAAGTCAACTGAAAATCGTGAAATATTTTCACTATAAATTGCTCAGAGAGCAAATACACAAAAAACCGAATAAGTTTATCAGAGCAAACGCACTTAAATTCCATGTTTTAAATTTTGGTTTATGGGACAGCATAAATAAAATTGTAATAGATGCATATAATTTTATAAAATTTGTCGTTGATCTTTAATTAAGGAATTAGTGAAATAATTCTGTAATTTCTCGAATATAACTTCACACTTGCAAATATAAATGCAAAAATAAATGTTCATATTTTTTGTTAACTGAAAAAAAAAATTAATTGAAAATTTTTATGATTATAATATTTCATAAAGTAAAAATTATCTACATCTCTTTTCAAGTTATCTCATTCATTTTTTTCATGTCACTGAGAAAATATAAAATTAGAACAAGTGAATACATTTAATAATAAAGGAAATGATATTAAAAACAACATAATTGAGAAGTCGTGTTTTCTGAATGTCTTAACGTGGCTCAAACTTTTCAATTAGCCTTTTGCCTGGTAATACAGATTTTTAATAGACCTAATTTATACACTAATGAGGAGAATTTTAGAAGCGCATAAAAGAAAAATCATAATGTAACTGAAAAGATTTTTTTTAAAAAAAGAGAGAGAAAATGCCTATGAATAAGTTTTGCTCTAGAATTTCGATGTTGGAATATATTTTTAGCTTTGTTCATTCTTTCAGCGATTAAGGACCACACACGGAAGAATTTTAGTTTTAGCTGATTGGTTACTTTAATTTATTGGATTTGTGGCAAATAATTGTTGGTAGACAGACAGATATAAATATGTACTTTGTATCGTGCTGAAGCCACAATCCAAATTTTTTACAATTTTAACTTTTAAAATTTTCCTGATGTCCTTTTTTTCTCTATTTCAATTCAGAATCTTAGAATTATAATTTTTGGATCTCAAAGTTGAACTACAGTATAAACTAAGACTATATAGTATAATTAAGAATAAAAAAAATGTTTAACGAAAAATCCTCACTTTATCCAAAATAATAAAGCAATAGTTAATTAGTTGCAAGGTAGACAAATATTTTACATCAATTTTCTCATTTTCCTGTAAAATTTCAACAAGAATAAAATTTGAAAAAACCTCTCTAATTTCGTTTCGCTATTCTTAATTACAATTCAAAAAAATTTACAAACATATGCATTCATATTGCATTTAATTAATTAAAACTATGGTAAATATAAGCAAATTGATGTACTTGAATACTCTTATTTGAATACGACTTTATTGAGGTTTATACATATGATTTGAATCGACAAAGAACAAAACCGTTGATGACAATTTTTTTCATTTAATTGCTTAAATTATATCATAATATAGCAATCAGAAAAAAAATAACAAGGCATTAAAACAAGTAAAATATAGAGTTCGTCTTTTTCCAGATATTAAAAAAATGCAGATACATTAGAGTAAGGTATTAAACAGTATGGTTTTACGTAATAATGTTATTTTTTGTATAATTTAAAATAATGGAACCTAATTTCGGAATTTTTTCCTGATTGGGAACGATGCTCAGTTTCTTTGTGGTACACTTTCCATCCTTTATATACCTTATCTTTTAAAATTATAAACAAGTAATAATCATATACTATTTTTCTCTTTAACATTTGAAGTTACTCATTTAATTGATTTCAAAAGTTTAGGAGAAGAAATATGAAATCGATTATTTAACAGGAAACCGCGTGATTGATATTTAAACAACAATGGTCAACATGTTAGATTTTTCGACAGTTGCATCAGAGCATGATACTAATATACAAAATATTTGGATAACCAAAGGAGTATTACTGCATTTTGGGTCTTTTTTGGGAGGGGGGGGGGTGAAGACAGTCTTACATGTTACTGCATAAGATATGATACATTATTTTTATTCGGAATTATATGTAAATATGTACAAAACTACTTACTTGAAGAAGTCGTTTCGGCAGTAGAGTTTTCCTTCTCTGGAGAAGCACTTTTCCTGGAGTGTGCACTTGCACTCGCAGCACAGGACACACTTGGCGTGCCAAGATCTGTCCAGAACGCTGCACAGATATCTGTCCATGATGGGCCTTTCGCATCCGGCGCATTGCACCATCTTCATGTCGTCGGTCCGAATCAAGGGCAGGGCACGGCCCCCTCGCCCCCTCCAGCCTCCCAGGGTGTCCACCTTCGAAGACCTCAACGGCTCATAGGACAAACCCAGGGCTGTCAACTCGCTGACCAGGGACACCTTGGAATCCACCTTGTAGGAATTTAACGAGCAGTTCGGTAACACTTGAGTGGCCACTTTTGGAGAAGGAGACCGCTCAGCAAGCGGAAAAGGTCTAATCAGTGAATGTACGTCAAAGACCTTGGTAGGTCCTCAAAGAAACAACAGACCCTTTCGGTGTCTGCCTGGCAATTACTTCAGTTGATGTAAGGTGCTCACTTTCAGACTGCTCCACTTGCTGTTTGATGGAATTTTGCTAAGTGACAAGATTCTTTAGTTGTTGATCAAAGTTCAGAACTTGTTAAGGATTGAAGGTTCTCTTGCGATCAGAGTAACAGGGCCGAATCTAGATAACGGTAGTCTAAGAACAAAAGTTTCTCGCATTCGATGAGAAATACTGTCTATTTTTCATCAAATGAAAACGTTGCTAGGATGTCTTGAATCACATGGCAGAGGTGGTTGAAACTTTAATGAAGAGAAGGATCTTAAAAAGATCAAAGTCTGATGGATCACGAACTCTTTGCACCTCTGGTTCTTGAAGTATTATTCTTTTCGATGCTTGATGAATCTGTGTTAAAGAAAAAGCGTGGATAGCTAGCAGCTGATGAAAGTTAAAGGACCGCGAAGTGCACGATCACGAAGGCGAAGTAAGTGTCCGGTATGAGAAGTAAACAACGTCTGCCGACCTCTCGTGACCAGTTCCACGGCGAAAATGGAACGTCAAGCACCCCGCGTGTGTTCGGTATAACCGTCTGTCCCAGACTAGCTTTTTCTTCTACTGCCACTGCAGGCGCGGCGTGTTTTACTACCACGTCCCCTCTGCTTGCTTCTTTGGTATCTCGGATGAAGGCGGAGTCACGGTCTGTCAGTCAACGTCGCAGTTACCAGGGAAACGAGATTTGGGAACGTCCTTTCTCTCATCACGTGGCTTTTGCATTACGAAGTTAAAATTTTGAATCGAGAGTGGATAAGACAACCATTTGTTCAGGTTGGAGGATTACAAAACGGAGACCGCGTCATAAAAAATGGCCTATTTTTTATTTTTGAAGTCTTAGACGCACTTGATGCCAGTATATTTTACACAAAAATAGTTCCAAAGGAATACTCGCATATGTAGAAAACGACGAAAGTGAAAAAGAAAGTATTCGATGTACCTTTTATAACAATATATTGAATGTTGATGAGTAAGGCTGCATAGGAAAAACTATATGATGTAGAGAAAACAATTTTCAAATCAAGCTATAAATTTACCATGTTGAGTTTGAAGGTTTGAAATCCGCATTTAAAAAATTAAAGTATTTGAAACGTTTGGATTTAAATTTTGATTAATTTAGTTTTAACATTTGAATCGAATAAAGAATAAAGCGCGTATTATGTGAAAAACATTAAATATTTTTTTTTCAAATGTATTGCGATTTAGGAGGAGAAAAAAGGGTCAAAAATTCATAAATTTTTAAAATTATCTCGATATTTTAAGATTGTACGCATTATTAATTATATGATTTTTCCAGATATCCAAGCATGATTTGAATTAAAACAAATTTAATTCATCTAATGGGCTTCAATGAAAATATTTGAACTAGTTTAATTGTAAGTACACTTAGAAAATAACACTAAGTCACGAAATTTTTAAATAATATATTTGAAGAATTATTTAAAAAAAAGGCTGCGATCAAATATAGTAATGTGACTGAATGTAGTAAGAATTATATAAGAAGAATATGTGTCCGAGAATAATAGTTCCTCACAAAAATTCAAAGGAACAAAAAAAAAAATTAATAATAATAATAATGACTGTACGCGTCAGAAAATTCATCCATAATTTTTTTATCAGGATATTAATTTTTCTAATCAATTATCAAAAAATCTATTGCATTCTTACAAAGAACAAAGAGAATTTTAAGTTTGAATATCAGGTACGGAATTTTATTCGATAACATGTTGAATTTTTCAATTTTCTTCAAATACTTTTGCTTAATAATTTAAAGGACTTATAAAAAATTATTTTTCCTATTCATAGTTATGAAAATTTTCGAAGATCCATTCCTGAACATCATTTAATCGACAATAATCCTATAGTAATACATCATTCTGCTGTCTCTTTCGGTATATGCATGTATTGTCATTTGCAATTAATTTAAAGCAAATAGTCAGATAGGAATTTTTGAAATCTTTAAAATATTTGAGTACTTTTAGGTTTCGTCTGCGTAGGCGATAAAGTCGCCAAAAATGATAGAACCAACACCAAACGGAATATTCCCTTTAGTAACCTTTCACCATCACATTTCAAAACGAGTCGTGGTCTTTTCTTTTCAGTAATGTCTTTGTCATAATACATCAAAAATGAAAAACCACTAATATTTAATTTAAATTAAATTTTTATTAATATTATATTTTTTATATGCATATCGCCAATAACGCCAAATTGGCGAGTTTTGCGCCGGCGAAACGGAAGAGTACGAATAATTGTTTATTAGAGATTTATTTTAAAACGTGATCATGATCGAGCCCAGTGCCGGTTTATCCATTGGGTGCTTGGGGCGATCCCAGGGGTCCAAGGCCTGTAGGGACCCAGAAGGACCCGGATAAGCTGGACTTAACCAGATTTTCTGGTTATAAATTTTTATACTCCAGTGCCAAGGAGGTTTCAGATCTTCTGCACGCAGGGCCCGAAAGGAGTTTAAATTGGCACTGATAGAATCTCACAACTTTGAATCAGATCACGAGGACAAAACCTGGTTAAGCCCCCCCCCCCACACACACACTTTTCAAACTTCAACACCAAGCAAACTTGAAGGCTCTGAGTCAGAATAGCTTTAATAGATAGCCCCTTTTCAAGCGGTGGGTGGATCAGAACTCGAGGACATACGACTCAATAGAAACACTAGCCGTGAAATCTGGTCCATGAACACTCGGTTACTGTGGCCAATGGAGGAGTATTGGAAAAATAATTATCATGTGCACTAGATCAATAGCAGAATTTTAGAATTTTAACCCGTTAACATTTAACTAACTATTGCGAAAAATTATCGTATTTTTAACAAGACAAGATATACGGAAGTAAAGTATCCGATCCCCCTAAAATTATGAGGCCGCAGTAGCCAAGTGGTCAAGGTTTTGGATCCTGGCAGGCATGCCATTAGTTGGAGCCCAGTACCACTAAAGATCCGCCGTGTAGGGGATTGATGCACGATCTGTCGAGAGCTCAAACGACCTCCCAACGTAGTGCGGTAGTTAGGAGAGGGTGATGCCAATTCAGGTGTCGTCCTTGTCAAAATTACGAGGTCCGTCGCCAAAAGCCCTCATTTGTAGCTGAACAGTGCGATGTTAATGTTCACTCACTTCCCTAAACATTGTGAATTTTGTTAAAAATTAACAAATTTTGTTATGATTTTATTTTATAGACCATGTTATTAGCTTTATAAAAATACTAATTCTATTATTTTCCGTTCCCTAGAAAGAAAACTACAAGTGTTTTAGTAAAAGCAGATGCCATTACTTTAAGCAAGGTGTCATAATTTAAAATGCGTTTCACTCGGAATGTGTTTTTTTTTTTCCTTTTGAAAATGCTCAAACGGGGTCAGCGATTGCTAAAAAAGTTTTGAAAATAATTGACTGAAATTTTTTGTGTTTGTGTTCTGTATAATAGTAAGAATTGAAGTGCTATCAGATTTTTCAAACACTGTTTTATTGCAAAATTTACAGTCCCTTATATTAATATAATCATTTAATTTTAAGTAATTTCATATAACTAAGATAAAGGGCTCTAGTTTTTGTAAAAATTAAAATATCTCTTATCCTAAAGGTCTTTTCAAAAAGGAATAACATAGCACCAGATCAGAATTGAAAAATTGAAAATTTATTCATGAACTTTTGGTATAGAATGGGCCGCGTTTATGTTATTCTTTTTGTAAATTTTTATCCAATTTCTCATTTTAGTTATAATAGTTTATTTTTATCTTTTTTAATTTTAGCATATTTTTTAAAAATGTATTAAGCCCCAAATCCAAAAACAAAAAAATCCCCATGCCACCATTTTTTTTTTAAAGTTGTCGCAAGTAGTCGCATATCTTAAAAGTTCATATTTGTTAATAATAACGCACACAGGTAAGCAAAATGCATTTTATTTAAAAAAACATTGGTAAAATAAGATTTTTTAAAAATTTTAATATTTTTTTGAAGAAATTATTTTTCAAACATTTGAATATGAATGGCAGAATGGTGACGGAGTGCCTGTTTCCCGCAGGGAAACTTAACTTCCAATCGCTTGAATGTTGAGTTGCTTTAGCTTGGCTTAATTTTCAAATTTTAGCCCAGTACTGTGTTCAAAATATTTAAGTTTAAATTAAAAATTAAAAATTGAAAATACTTTGGTGTGAGAAGAAAAAGTTACTTTAATATGTATATATATATATATATATATATATATATTATATATATATATATATATAACCAAAGTGTGGGTGTTTATGTTGTAATATGTGAGAGAAATTTGAATATTGGGAAACTTTAAATTTTATCCAAGTTTTACAAATTGAACAATTAGTTTGATGTCTGTTTTGAATTCAATGGAGATCACGTGGTTGTCTTTATCATGTGATCACCATGAATTAAGCCCATTGAGCAAAATATCAGCTCCACTTGGAGAAATGATAACATTTTTTATAAACATCTCACTTTGTAATTTCACGATGACCAATGAGACGCACCTCATTATTTTGAACTTCAGTTAATTGACGAGAACGTCATCTAGCTGGCATCTCACTCTCCCATTCTACGTTAGCGTGAGGAGTTCAGTCGCGATAAATTAGATGTACATTAAACAATCTAAGCGGTGAATCTTCAGTAGCATCAGGAGTCAACAATGCCAGCCATGAGTTCGCCTCGATGACCTGTCCATTACCGCAGCCACCCTCTACGTCAGAGGTTCCCAAACTTTTTTTCTCATAGACCCCTTAGCCATATTATTCGGTTTCGGGTAGACTCTTGTTTATCTTATATTGAATTTTTGCCAATTTATCAACTTAAATGTCTTTTTGACAGCTAGTATAGACTACTTTAAAATATTTAAATTTTTAACTGTAGTGAAGAGTATAGTGTTTAAAACTTAAGAAAACATATTAATATTAAATTAAAATTGAATTAATACATAAAACAAGTAATACAAAATATCTTATGTCAATACCTACTTCGAATGGATGAATAGAAAGTATTTTTAATATACAATTATAGGGAGAGAGTGAATTATAATAGTAGGAATTAAAAAAGAGCATGATTTGTCTGCATTGTTGTAACAATGCATACCTACTTTGGCTAAAAAACAGGTTTTCGACGCCAACTTTTGTCACTGTTTTAACAGTTACATTGTTACAACAATGGAGACAAATCTAAGTTGGCGTCGAAAACCGTAATTGATTTAATTAATTAAGCAGTAATTGGTGAATTAATATTTGGAAAAAACTGTATTTACATCAAGTGTCATCCACTACAAGTTAAAAAAAATTATGAATCTGGTGCTCAATAACAAAGTTTCAATATTTGGTATCAATCTTGTCAGGTTTAACCCTAAATCACCTCGGTTAGTAGTGTCCATTCTTTTTCTTTTAATTTTGGAGACTAGCAACCGCGCTGAAACTCCTTCTCAGGAGGGAAAGCAATTAAAATATTTCTCACAGTACTCCATAATTTGAGATGAATAAAAGGCAGGTCTTTTTAAAGCCGAAATTTCCGACATCCGTTTCTAAACTTTAATGTAAGATCTCCGTTACTGCCCAATGCGATCAGTTCCTCTTGTAATATGAAATTTGGTTATTTTTTTCGATGTGGCTAAATTAATTCATTGTCTACTGTGGTAATTACCTTAGTCAAAGCATTCACAAACATAGCTTCAAAATCTTAATAAAGGGCATTTGAATGAACGCAGGTTGAAATGTCATTTTCCTGCAGACTGTCTGTGGCGAATTGAGAAACTAGAAAAATTCGCGACGTCCAATATTATAATCCTTTAGCTTAATTACAGCAAGAAACGCTGAGATGAGGGTCCTCGTTTAATAAAATTTATGCTGTCACCTAGTAACTACAAATTAACTTCATTAAATTTATTAAATGAATATTTTAAATAGGTAAAATCTGGTTTCCATTTGATTAAATTTTCTTTTAAAATTAAAGTCACGGTCTATTTAAATGAGATCCACTATCGTCAGGGGCACGCACAAGGGGGGTGTTTTTTTTATTGTTGATAATCCTATATATATATATATAAATAATAAATTAAGTTCTTGTAAAAAACAATTTATTTTATTAATTAATGCTAATTATTAATTCAATAATTTATTTTTTACTGTTTTTTGTCAACAAAATCGGAAAAATAAATTGGTGTTGTCTTGAAGTATGATACGAGTTGGGGGATTTTCCCCCGACCGTGGACCCCTCCCCTGAAAACTTTTTGTGTGCTCTACTGACTATCGTAGATCCCCATTTACACATCATGAACCCCTAAATTATTTTTTTGTTGACGTGGACCCTTTGCAAGTCGTCATAGACCCTGGGGGACGATAAAGACTACTTCGGGAATCACTGATCTAGCTTAAAGAAAAATATCTCAATAATAGAAAGAAACATAAAAATGTTCCTTCATTTTCATCAACTGTCTAAAGAAAACAAATGTTTCATTCAGGTTTCAGTTCAAAATATTCAAAAAGGGTAGTAGAAATGTACTGATAATACTGTTTTATTGCGTAAAATCAGGAAAAAGATAGATGAAAATATTTCTCTGTGTGGATCACAGGCAAAATTTCTTTGTTCTTGAATCACATTTAATATTAAAGATGAGACCTAATAAACTTATAAGATTTTATCCAATATTGAAGTATAGATTTAGATAGATGGATATAGATATATGTGTGTATGACAGGACGTGGTGAGTGGAAAGGAATTTCTTTATTTGGATCATTATTTAGATGTTTGATGTTATTGATGAAGCAGTCCTTTGTTGAATGAAAATCCTGTTTACTGTACATGTAGACACACACAAACATAAATATAGAAGTCTCAAATAAGACACGCGCGTGTACTACATAGTGACGAAGACAAAATATAAGGATTTTCTAGAATCTCGGAGTTTTGTAAAAAGCGGCAAAAGGAAGTCTTGGAATCCGCCGTGACTTTCGTGGACGACGCCTGTGATTGGTTGAAAGATATTGTTCAACAGATTCTGATGTAATCTTATTTTTAAAAACGCAAGTTGTTATTTTTCAAGACATATGTTTTCAATTTTCCCGTTATGTGGGTAAGCTGGTTAATTATTTACATGCGAGTCCTGCAGGCCAGGACCATTACAAATTAAAAAGTTGCTTAGAGAAATTAAAGGGAATTGTTATATGTACGTATCGATTGATTGAATAGCATACATGAATAATTCATTTCACGGGAGTTAACATATGTTGTATTCAGTAGCGCACACAGGAATTTTTCAAGGGGGTGGGGGTCCGGGGTCGAAAGTCCACCGGTCGCGTATCATGCTTCAATACGCCCCCCAACATATTCTTTTGACTTTTGTTGATTTTCGGGAACAAAAAATAGTAAAAATTAAATATTGAATGAATAATTAGCATTAATTAGTAAAATTAATTGTTGATAACAAATACTTAATTTTACATACTAAAAGCATTGGATTATGATCAATCGAAAATAAAGGGCCTTGGGGGGGGGTTCCGGATCCGAGGAACCCTCCCTTGTGTGCGTCACTGGTTGTATTACTTTAATTAGAAAAATGGTCTGGAACGACAAATGCCACCTGAAACAATAGTTTCGTGTGTTTTAATGCTCATTAGTTGTTCCAAAATGCTTATCAACAAAACAAAAAAGCTTGTTAAAAAGTAAGTAAAAACATTTAGGTACTACATACATTTAAAGACACTTAATCATATCTGTGCTATCAATTGAGGAACTGATTATGTGAATTAAAAGATTAAAGTAATGTGCGATGAAGTAAACGGCAGCCATTTTTTTTTCACCGTAGGCCACAAATACTTTTTACTTTCTGCTTCCTCATCTTTATAGCCAAAATATATTAAATGTATTTAAATCACGAAAAAAATAATAAATCATCAGTAATCACTAATACATGCTGAGTCCAGGTGCAATAGTCTTTCACTTCAAACCTATTAAGAAAATACTAAAAGGTTGCTGTCACAGGGAGAGGAATTGATACTCAAATTCTGAAAGAGTTAAGCGTTCTACACACAATTTTTAAATGATCGTTTGGTGGATTAGTAAGTATAGCATGTTAATCTGAGTTTAAAATTCTGATGCTACTTAAAGGGATAATCCGGTTTTGATTTAAGTTAAAAGGAATGAATTTCGTTCTAAATAGCTTTTTTGGAGAGATTAAAGTATACCAATATAATAGCTCCTAAGCTGATATAAACGGATTGTTTAGGCTTAAAGACCCCATGCTGTTTTTACCACTACAAGCATACCAACGACCCTTTTCTTTCGTAATTGTAAGTCTCTTAAGTCATCTAAAGTGTGATTGGTTCGATAGGCATTTTCTTTTTAGTTTTATGTCAGTAAAATATGTTTTAAATAAAGAGATTCAAACTAAAACGGAATTCTACAGAAAAGGGTTAAAAAATTACTTTCATAAAAATTTAGCGAGCAAATGGAACGAAGGGCTTAGATGTTTCAGGGCAGTCTGCACGTTTTTTTAAAAAAAGGTGCATAAACATAGCAAGACGGCGGTGCAATGTAGTTTTACAAAAACTTTAATTTCAAGTACACTTTTATACAGAAAAAATTAGAGAATTTGATTTTAATAAAAATATCTAAAGTTTATTTTTCGAGTAATTTTTTAGAAATACAGAGATTTATATGTAGAATAAAATAAAATAAAATGACGTATAAGAATCAGTTGAGACTATTAAATAGTAATCCCTGTTGTTGCTTATGTCACCTGAACGATAGTAACATCAAATCATAGTACCTGATATTCTTCGCGGCTGAGCGTTAGATTTTTACTTCTGTCATTAGCCTTAGCTTTGAGCACCATGCAGGTGACAGTACGATTTTGCTCGGTTACGCCCCAATTTTGAGGGAGAACACCCTGGGGATGGTCAGGGGCCTTCCACCTCTCTTCTCCTTCCACCAACCTCACGAGAGGACTTGTGCCTCGACGGCTATTTAGAGTACCCCCATGCCGCGAAGGCACTATACATTTACAAACATCCATGCCTTCTCCGAGATCAGAACCCAGGTCCGACGACACCATAGTCAGCGTCACTAACCACTATACCAGATGGGCGACACAGTAATTCCTAAGCCACATGACGGAAATTGGTTGAATTAGTTAATTGATTAATGTCAAAGTCTTCGACTTGAAACCAAAATGAGAGCTGTTGGTGACGAAATTTTGAGACACTGTCAAGTGACGAGGACGACACTTTGAATTGTACCTTCACTCTCCACGAGAAAAGATGGAGTGGTCACAGTAGCCTACAGGTCGCGAACTCGTGGCCGGTGTATTATGAGTCCGAACTTGTAAGACCTGGTAGGTAGAGGGGTTGATGCACGTGAAATCTATCTCAGACTCAACGTACTCCTGTTGGAGTGATGAGGAAGTTCATAGAGGAGGGGTGCCATCTCAGGTGTCGTCCTCGTCATGACCGTGTTTCAAAATTACAAAGTCCGGCACCAACGGTCTTTGTGTTGTTATATAGTGCGATGTTGATAAAACATTCACTCATCTGCGTCGCTTTGAGTCTTGATAAATTTAGCATGCATTAGTACTTGTACACGTTGGGTCGTTTGGTTCAATGAAAGAAGCGCGTAAGTAAAAATCCCCCAAATCGTACAATGAAAATGTTTGAAACAAGAATTTATTACATATTCTCAAATATGAATTGAATTTTTAATTGGAATATAAAAATACTTCAATTTAAATTCCTCATCTAAAGAAAATATACACATCATAATACAAGAAAAAATACAGAAAATAAATCAAGATTGAAATTCAATTAGACTAAAAATTAGCCCGAGTTCAGAAAATCTAATTTGCATGTATGCGTTGATACATGCAAAAATACTGAAGGCTGTTCGCACTTTATGCTTATAATTTTGTAATTTATTTTCTCGTTTGTATTTTAAGATAAAACTTTGGTAACTTAAGAATAATCGTCTGCTAATGTTTTTTTTATGGGGATGTAAAGTAAAAATTTATCTTGTAAATGGCTCCTAAAATTGATAGATGGCTCGAAGGTTACGTAACTGCGCTTTCCGAGGAGAGACATTCATATCCACAGATTATATAATGGTGTGAAAATCTCGGTTATTGTGCATATCAAAAAAGGGTATTTATAATACAGTAAAATACGTTCAACGCGAAAATACTTAAAACGAAATATCAGTTAATACAAAATAATGCAACAGTCCCGACAAACTATTGCGTATTTCCATGCGTTTTTTCCCTTTTAACACGAAACTAAAATCACTTAACACGAAAAGATTTTTTTTCTCGGAATGAACAAAATACGGAAAACACTAGCCGCGCAGGCGAAATTTAAGAGAGGTGGGAAATGAAAGAGGCATTTTCACATGTTTCGTTGAAAGGAGAGTAACTTTGCCTTGAAATACCCTCGGAATAGCCTGTAACGCGAGCCAATATTGTTTATATAGGTTACTTTCACACTCCACCCCTAAAGAAAATGAATGATGCAACTCCTGTTCCTACATCATCCAAAATAAGGAACATCAGAAAGAGTATGCATAGTTATTTAAACTCCCATTCCAATGGTGAAACGAATAACAAAATGGACGACATCGAACAATTTGTTGACAATTTGATGCTAAAAAAGACGATGAAAAAAAAAATATTTTCCAAAAAACTCAATAAATGTTTTTTTTTCTTCAAAAAACTTGAAAATTTTGTATTAGATTTCGTGAATGTTTTGAATGTTCTTAGGAATGTTTTTGTTTCTTTGATTGATTTTTATTAAATACATGCATATATGCATATCTGTGTAAATAAAAGGCGCTCTAATAAACTTAATTATGTCGAATATCTGTTTTTCCGCTTAAACACAAAAAAATATTTCTGTCTGCTCAGCTGCATGTTAAACGGGTTTCATCGTATATTAAATTTGAAAAGAAAAAAAAAACTACTAGCTGAGAGGACAAGTAAAAAGAAAAAACATGACCATGAAATCTCTTCCTAAGACTGTTTGAACGCAGGCAACTATCAAGAAAATCAAGTGTCTCATCCTAAAAGAAAATCCATTGACTCAAAGATTCATTGCATCAAAACTAAGAATGTCTTCCGGTACTGTAAATAAAATCATTCATAAAGATTTGAAGTTAAAAAAGATGTTTAAACTTGAAGTTCATTTGCTTTTGCCAAAACATACGGGTAAAAGAAAAATAAATTGTAGAAAATCAGTAGCGTAACGCACACCCCCGCAACTCCCGTACTGCAGGGAAACCAGGAGGTCCAAAGCGTGATCGACTCCAAGTACGTATTTAGGCTTGAAGCCGAAACCCTGACTTTGCAGGTGGGGGAGGGGGCTAATGTTCTCCGTTACGCCACTGTAGAAAAGTATATGAAAAACACCTAGTTGCTGAAAATGAAAATTTGTGGTAACACTCGATGAGGAATGGGTATATTTAAATGGCTGTAATAAACGAAGATCAATCTTCTAATGCTCATTTGACGGAAATTACCATATGAAATGGCTTCTTCAGAGAGCAGAAAAGTTCCCAAAAGGATTCATGATAGTTGCAAGATTTTTTTACTACGGCAAATTAAAAATAACAAACAAAAAAAAGTCTCAAGTAAGGCCAAAATTAATTCACTCTAATATTAGCAGAATATTCTAAAACCAATTTTTGAAGAAGAAATTCCAGCCTTAAAGTACATTGATAAAGTTGAGCTTCTTATGGACAAATCTTTTAGTCACACTTCTAAGTCAACTGCCGCTTATTTAGCAAAAAAGAATCAGAAACAGAATTGAAGTATATCCCATTTGATGAAATACCTGTAAAATCACATGACGCTTCTCTAAAGGGTTTTTGTGCTTTCAGTTTGTTAAAACAAGTCTTAGGAAACTGCATCCAAGAACACTGGACGGACTTTGGAAAACGGTTCAATACAAATTGTCAAGGCAATACGAAGAAAAAGTTTACTTTCATCGAAAAATCGAACTAGAACTATTCTCAAGAATCAAAGCTCTCAGATAGAAACAAATCACCACAGAAAATACGGCATTTATAGGTAAAAATTAAATATCAAATTCGTTTCGATAAAATACGAACGACTTTCTGTATAATTTATACATAAAGGAGAAAAGCGACTCACATACTCATTCATCGCTATCTCCGGAATTACTGGACCTACACATTTAAAATTTGGTAAGGATATTTCCTTTCATGAAACAGAGACCCGCTGAGAACGGGTTTTGTGAAATCGACCTCCAAGAGGTTGAGGGGGTTTAAGGCAGTGCTTCTCAAAATCTCAACATTTGCCACCCAATATTCAATCATATTTTTTATCAACCCCCCCCCTCCTTCTCCAAAAAATAACAATGTATTGAATTTAATACTACTGAACTTTGACGCTAAAACTACAATACTACTTTAACTTCTTAAGTGCCACCGGCGTATATAAACATTTCGCTCAGCCAATGCGTTAATTGTCCCGGACGCAAAAAAACGTCTTTCCGTAGTACATCTTTCTAGTCTTTTCTGCTCACTGCTATCCATAAAATTATTCCGAAGGGTTTTAGAATGCAAAAAAATGACCTAAACAGTGTGTATGTGTGTTTACGAAGGATTTACTTATTTATTCCTTTTCTCCCCCCCCCCATACATCACATGCGCCCGCATTCATGGAAAACGGTGGCACTGGGGAACGAATTGTATAACTTTTAATCGGCAGTTAAAGGATAAATTATAAACCGTACAAATTATCAAGATAAATGTTAATTTGTGTATACAACTTTATATGTGACAAGCCCACAGGTCACTGGTAATTATTAAACTTCTTCTTAACTTAGTATTGGGCGTTTGATTAATTATAAAATACATTGTGTATAATATTGATACATTTATAAATGTATTATATCAGTGTAAATGCGTATTTTATATTTTGTATTTTGTTTGTTTACTTTCAGTAAGTTAATATTTTTTTGAAAATAATCTTTTGTTTTCAACTTTTCAATATGCTCCCGTCCCCCTCGTTGTAACATGGTGCCCCCAAGGGGGCGCACCTTACAGTTTGAGAAACGCAGAGTTAAGGGGTGTTAAAGATAAAAATTACTATTTTTGAACTATTAGACCTATATACTTGAAATTTGGTGAGCATGTTTCTTTCGTTGGACAGACTTCTGCCAAGAAAGAGTTTTAAGAAAATCAATTCTCACGTGAGTTGCTGGAAGTTATTGGATTGTACAGATAAAAAGTTTCCCTTTTTCAAACAACTACAACTACATTAATGAGGTAAATCGAAAAATAGTGAGATCACTGGTGCTGATGTTACAATCATATTAATGTATGATTGAAATTTTGTGAGAGTGAGATGAAAATCGTCTTCTTTACTACAGGGTGATTCTAAAATCACGGGAAAAACTTTGAGAGGTGGTAGAGTTCACTAAAATAAACAATTTTTGTATAGGAAAAAACGGGCGGAAGTGCCACTTTGAAGCAGAAACAGAAAAACAATAACACATTGACGGAAAGATAAAAAGTTCATTAGCAGCATACTTAACGAGTGATTCCGCAGAGAAAATATTAAAACAGTTTTAGGAATTGCATCCATCAACTGTCATGCATGCTTGGCGACATTCATGACATGATTGGCTGATAATATTGGCGATAGTTGAAGGCAGCAAAATGTTGTGCCAGTGATTTACTGCGCCACTAAAATTGGCATTCGCACTTGAGACTTCATTCGTTATGGGTGATTTTACTAATAGTGAAAAAGCAGACATGCATCTAATGTATCGTACTGTTAATGATCACGGCAAAGCAGCGTTACGGTTGTATCAGAAAGGCTTTCCAAGCAGACGTATGCCCAACCACAAACTGTTCAGCGATTACTTCTACAGAGCTGTGTGAAAATGGTTCATTTATTGCCAATACTGATGGAAGGGGTAGATCGAAGACTGTACGCCAAACGCACCTGGAAGAAGTCATATTGGTGAGGATTTTGGGGTTTATTGGCGCAAGAGCCGATTTCGGCTATACTGAGCCAAACATTTGTTTTAATATCTGTGGTCTAGACGGGAAGAGAAAGAAAGAATGAATTGAATGACAAGAAAGAGGGTCGAAAATAGAGACGGATCACTAGGGTACCCCGGGTTCGTGAAGCCCGTGTTTACCAAACGCAGTAAACCCTGTGGGAAAAGGAAAAGATCACCAGGGCTCCTCGGGATTGTGACACCCGTACTCACCTAAAGAAGGCGAGCCCCCTGAGGGGGAAGTCATATTGGACCTTGGGGACGAAACACCCGGGACAATTGCAAGGTTTGTAGCATGTCGTCTACATGTCAGTCAACCAACCGTTTGGAGAGTTTTACTTTTGGACTGTTGGGGGATGCAATTCATAAAACTGTTCTAACATTTTTTTATACGTAATCACTCGTTAAATATCCTGCTATTGAACATTTTATGTATCCGTTAACGCGGCTCTTCCACCCATATATTCATATTCAAAAAAGTATTCGTTTTATTGAGCTCTACCACTCCTCAAAGTTTGTCCCACGATTTTAGAATCACCCTGCACATCAGGTCGATTATGAATTTTTATTAACAAATGTGTTTCATGAGTAAAGCTACATTACACGAAAAAAACTGGGGGAAAACAATGGTATACATTTTAATACCTATTCCTTGAGAACTCTCTGTAGACAGAAGCTCCCCCCCCCCTATAACTATAGAAGGTTGCAGAAAATGCGAAAATTTCCTAACCGCAAATTTCTTAACTTTTCTGTGACATTTCAATAGTATTGTTACATTATTGTATTGATAACATTTTATCATGAACCTCCTATTTTATAGTATGCAACCCCACCAACAAAAGACAAGATAAGAAAAAGAAAGAAAGAAAATGCATTTCTTTTCTATTTGACACCCTCAAAGATTCCATGGACCCGGCAGAGGACCCTGAAAATGTAGGGTTAAGTAAAGAAAGAAAAAAATGTTTCCCTTAAGAATCTGAATAAGGGAGAGAAAAAAAAAGAATTTTTGCTTAAAAATTTCAAATTTTTTTTCAAGTTGGACTATTAGAAAAGATTTTAAGGCTTTGATTGCTCATCGGGAAAAATTAATTACGTTAAAAGTTCTCAATATTAAATTTTAATGTAGTAAAAATTAAAGGAGCTTTTTTACGTAAGGTTGAAAATGGGTATAAAATAACTTTAATTCCTCGCTAGATATTTTTAGAGAAAGAAAATTGACAGAGTCCATGTGTCGTATGGTTATGCGACATGTTAAAAATCCATGGAGTGCCTGTTTGGCTTGGGTACTCTCTGCAAAATTAAAATCTTAAGTCTGATTTCGCCTCGACTGAGTTCAGGCGCCTCCCTCTGAGGAGGAAACTGGGCTACAATATTACATTGCGGCGACTGGTATTCCACCTATATTGGAACCGCGCTAAAAAGGGATACCAACTCTCGGGGAATGTACTTAATTTTAAATTGTAAATACCAATCCACGACCCTATTGGAAATAAAAAAAACTGTAGAGAATATTAAGTTAAAGTTTATATATATCGAAGCTTTAATATAAAAGAATGCTCTAAGGGGCTTATTTTTGTGCATAATTAAATATTAAAAAGGATTAGAAAATACCTTATGTTGCACTCTGATATGTTTATCATTAAAACCGAAAATAATTTTTAAAAAGTGTGAAAAGAAATGCAGAATACCCAGTTATACTGAAAATTTTCTATTATCTCTGTTTTCTTTAAAGCTGACATTTTTGTCAATTTTTTTACTATATTTCTAATTTTGTTGTTTTTACTACACATTATTTTCATAACATATCTTTTTGTTTGACTGTTTGTCATTTAATGAAATAGAGTTATCAAAACAAATATAATTATGCCATTATTTCCACAGGCTATTGTTTTACCTATTTGATAAATTGAAACACATTTCATCTATTTATTTATTGCTTGTGTTTTATTTTCAGAAATTCCGCCGAGACCAGTTTTATCAAGTGTTGCTTAAACATACAACCTACTCAATTTATGGCCATATTCTATTGAATAAGTATACAGAATCTTTAAAATAAAAATATGAAACATCTCAAAAGCACAAGATTATCAAAATTTGTGAAAAGTACTAAAAATCTTTAAACCACTGTGTGTGTGATATATTACTATATCTAATAATTTCTAATTGAAAAGTTTGAACAAGTATTGAAATAGTATTTAGTTTAATTTTCCGTTTTAAGGTTGTTTTTTTAAACCTTGATTTTAATTAGACGTACTTCAGAGTTGAAGCTCTGTGGCTGAGTGGTAGTGCATCGCGCTTCCACACCACAGGTCCGAGGCTCAATTCTTGGGCTGGGCAACGTCAACTCAGCCTTTCACCTCTTAAGCGGGTCGATAAATGAGTACCAAGCTTGCATGGGAGCTTAACACTGGGGGTTTCGCGTCAGACTGACCACCTGATCGGAGCATCTGCTCAGGGCCCAAGGTCATGTCTACTGATATGGGCACAGTAGGTCTTGTCTATCATGGGCTGTTGTGCCACTGAGTTAAGTTCATTTTAGAGCTGGCAGAATAAAAGGGTTAATGACGTCATTTTGTAATTCTCTCTCTGAATCAAATATAAAAGCATTTTAGGTGGGTTTTATTATTATTATTATTATTATTTTATTCCCTAATTCCGTTTCATTCCAGTGGCAATGGTAACTTAGTGATTATGGTGTAATGAACATGTGCTGACGTGTTATGAGTTCGAGCCCTAATAACACACCAGCCCCTCTACATAAGTTCTTCTCAAACTTTCAATGTTTGCGCCCCAGTTTTCAATCATAAATTTTATTGCGCCCCTCTCCATGCAATAACAATGCATTGAATGCAATGATAATGTACTATGACACGCGCTAAAGTTACAATACGACTTTAATTATAAAACGCACAAATTATTAATATTAGTATTAAATTTTGTTAATGACAAGCCCATGATAGTCACTAGTAATTATTAAACCAGTTCTTAACTTAGTATTGATATAAATTAATTATTAAATACATTTTCTGCAGTACTGATACATTTATTAGTATCGTAAAATCCGGTGTATAGCACGCACTGGGGCTTTTTTAGCGCACCTATACTTTCAACCTGCAATTTTTAATTTTTAAGTATATTCATCGTACAACGCACACCCCCTTTTTCACGAAAAAAAACACCTGAAATGTATGTATGTAATGTTCTAACGTTTTGAAGTATTTTTATTAGAAGTTTTATCCCAGGCTTTTGAAGAAACATTATAGAATAGAATATTAAAACAGTGTATTAAAAATATTATATTTTAGAACAACAACTCTTTAAGTTAACAAGTTATGTAATTTATTTGAATTCGACATATGTAGAAATTTAATTTTTTTATGCTAATCTCTTTTTTTTTTTACTGTTTAAGTTATCATTTTTATATCCAGCGTATAAAGTACACCCGTTAATTGCAATCCTATTTTTTATTATTTATTGCGCGTTATTCGCCGATTTTTCTGCACATTATATCAGTGTAAATGTGCCAGAAGGTATTTTGTTTTGCTTCTTTCAGTAAATTAATAATTTTTTTAAAGAATATTTTATTTTCGACTTTTTGACACACTCGCGCTCCCCACAGTTTGGGAAACCCTGCTCTACCTTGAAGACCGCCGTGCAGAGGGGTTGATGCACGTTAGATTTATCAAAGCTCAAAAGCCCTCTCATGTGTATGGTGTGGTAGCTTGGAGAGGGGATACCAGAGCTATGCAATCCTCATCACCTGACCGAGGTCCGTTGCCAATAGCCCTCGTGTTTCCTTAGACGTTAATATACACTCACTCCACCTCATTCTACAAGAGATTTTAAAAATCCAGTTGCAGTTGACCTACAGTTGTATTACAGAATCATGAAGAAAGCAAATGCAAAAAAGGTAGTTATTGTACGCAAACAGTATGGCATGAAGACAATCTGATTAAATTTGCAAGCAGTTTGGGAGTTTATAGGGGAACCAAATTAGTAGAAACACATAACACCCTCCGACAGTTAAAAGGTCCTTACTCCGTTAGGCATGCAGTCGAACTGGGCTTGGATGACAGAAACGGATACCTAACTCCATGCTACTTCAAGTCTATGGCACTCATCATCAACCGTATTAGTTGAAGAGGAGCGGGACAGGCTCTCAGCAACCCATGATCTGATGTTTTCAATGGGTAACAGATCTGGAGACCATGCGGGCCAGAGTAACTATCTAATATCCTGTTTATCGAGGAAGATCAGAACACGATGTGCAACATGGGGTCTTATAGTATCTTGTAGGTAGAGGGGGTTTGGCAGACCTCTACGATAGGGCACAATCATTGTACGTAAGATGTCAGAAATGTACCGATCATCATTCAAATTACCGTTGATCCGAACTAGAGATGTGCGTGTCGCTTACCCAATGCTTGCCCAAATCACCACATCAAGTTCATGGCCCCTACGCTGATATCTTATGCGAGCAAAATGCGCTGAAAGACCAATCATTTGCATATCTCAATCTCCCCCCCCCCCTTTGATATGATTTTGACGTTCGTCAGTCGCACACACAAGGGGTGTCCTCGGGGTCCAGAACCCCTTCCCCCCAAAGCCCTTGAGTTTTTTTCGATTGATGATAATCCTATATATATATAATGTAAAATTTAATTAAGTACTTGTAATTAAAAATTTATTTTATTAATGAATGCTAATTATTATTTCAATAATTTGTTTTTTATTGCTTTTTGTTAAGAAAATTGACAAAACCAGCAGAATCAATTTAGCGTTGTCTTGGGGTATGATCCGAGTTTGGGGATTTTCGACCATGCCCCCCCCCCCTCTGAAATTTTTTTGTGTGTGAGCTACTGGAATAAGTGAATAATAAAGATCGCACTATTCAGCTACTCGAGGGCTTTCTGCCATTCGTCTGATCAGGTGTTGCTATTTCAATGGCCAGCAGTGTACATGGTTTATAGTATTCTACGAATAGGTTATTACTATTGAACAGAGCATATTATTTATTTTTTTACCTGAGTAAAGCTAATTTTGTGAATGAGGAAAAACGCGTGGAGGTCATTGACGTCGTCATTAAATTTTGTCAAATTAAGCTCCATATACTTTCTTTCGAACACTGAAACGCCCCCATTAAAATAGAATTCCATAACTCATTGTTTCCAAACCTATATTTCAGTTTTCATTTTCTAATTTTTTTATGAAATCCATGCTGATAATTGTGAGAAAAACTCGCGAATCATTTATAAGTAAAAATTCTTCACAAGTATCACTTACTGCGTAGGCTCCAATTAAGGGCGAAAAATTTTGTTCTAAAGTTTATTTAATGATGAACACAAACGGAAATCCGAAACCTTTACAACTTCGCATAATGAACACCTCATTTTATTCGGGTGGTAAAAGACTTTACGACTCCAAAATGTAAAGTTTTTTATGTATTCAAAAATGTGAGAGTGTATTATTTTTTTTTCTTTAAAAAAAAAAGTTCCCATATAAATCCTAAACAGCAATCTCCATGTCAAAACCTATGTTTTAAACCTCGATTCTACCAACGCGAGTTCCAAGATAACAAAAAAAAACAAAAAAAAAAAGCAGAAGAAAATTACAAAAAAATAACTTCTTTGCTGAAGAATGGCGGCTGCGATCTTTTCACGGTTGACTTCACCAAGAAAAACAAACGTATGTATCGTTTAGGTATAAACAATGGCGAATGGAAAAGCTACGACACTCTGTTCTTTTTAAGTATTCTAGCAGTGCATCGGTGCATGCGAATCCGTCAGCTTTTCAAAACAAATGAGAATTATAAGCAAATAAGTTTTTCCCGAATCGTTTGGCTCTATGACAGACGCAGACGCGCGGCGGATCCACTTTAAAGGTTCTGTTTATCTATTAAAAAGTCATTTTGAAGCTATAAGTGTACATTTTTGTGAGTTTCGAACAAAGATTTTCCTTTTTTAGTTGAAAGGGCATTGTATAAACTGTGGATCTTTCATCCTATTTTGCGTTCGGATATGATATTTTGATTCTAACGAGTTTGGATTTTATGGAGTGCAAATAATAATGAATTCGAATTTTTTTTCAAATGGTTTTTTGGGAAAGATTGTTTTTTTTCCCCACCAAGAAATCGTTTGAGTTTTTTTCTTCTTTTCTTTTCAAGAGAATGAAAAGAATGTATAGAATTTCTTTCTTTTTGATGCAACATTTTTTGGTAGCTAATATATTTGAATAGAAACTTTTTAATGTATAGAATTTTTTTAAAACTTTAATATGATAACTATATGTGCAAAAAAAAAAATACTAAAAGTTAAAAATGGTTTCCAATTTTAGTTTTCTGTCTTAACCTTTTACACAATTATTTAATTATAATATTAAAAAGATCTTTCTTCTAAAGTGAGTATTCATTAATTTTGCTCTATAAAGCAAGACGAGGGCTACTGGTGACGGACCTTGTAATTTTGAATCACTGTCTAGTGACGAGTACAACTTTTCTGGGCTGGCACCCTCTCTCTCCAAACATCCACACTCCTCCAACGGGAGGCATTGAGCCTTGAAAGATTTAACGTGCAAAAGCCCCTTTATATGTTGGTTCTTTCATGGCACTCGTGTCGAACTCATGATATGCCGGCTCCAAGTCCGGGACCAAAATCACTAGGCTAACTCGGCCACAAGTGTTGTAAATTTATTTCGTAACTGTAAGTCGTACTAGTTGATAGGTGGTGCATGTGCAATGTTTTGATTCAATTAGTAGAACATCCTTGAATTTTGAACAAATTACATGGAAATTTAGAATAGAAATATTTTGTTCTTCTTTATATTATATATATGCATATATGAATTAGATAAGATATCTATTGGAAGTATCTTTCATTGATAATATTCACAATATTTTTGTTGTATATAGTGTAAATAATCAGTAGCTAAATTTGGAACCTGTTGTATAAAATAAAGAATAATTTGGTTGTACCACAAAAAGTTGGCAGGATTTTTATTTAGAAACATCAATTTTTTTTAAACTAAAAAAAAAAAATCTAGAAATGTTAATGTTACATTGAATTTAAATTGATGGAAATTTTCATATGTAACCGGAAAAGTGTTCAGAAGAAAAGGTATTAAATTTGCTTGGAAGGAAAAAATAAGATATAAATTTTTAGTATTAATTACGTAAGGGTACTCCTGTGTGGAGATTGTTTATTTACATTGTCAATTTTCGATAACAAACAGTAAATATTATTAATTGAATGAATATTAACATTGATTAATAAAATTAATGATTAATAACAAATACTCAATTAAATTTTACGTACTATATACATAGGATTATAATCAATCGAGAAAAAAATCATGGGATTTTGGAGAAGGCAATATTGACCCGAAGGTGCCCCCTTGTCACTGCATTTGGAATTGGTGCTGGCATCACCCTTTTCCCACACGTTGTCATTTTCCTTGCCATCCAATGCATTTGTTATGCTACATTTTTTGAAAATAATGTGTTGAAAAAGAATGTACACAAGTTATTAAAGATTGTTGAACACTTACAAAAGAATTATATGATTTTGCTTACGCCATCGACGTACATTTGTTTCATCCGTATCAAATTTTCACTGACCGCTGCTCTTTTTTCGTTTTTTTCTGCTTATAAAATAGCCTCCCTTTTCATATTTGCGTCATAGTGAATTAGTCTTGATGTTGTTACCGTTATGTTTCATGTTTAGGTGATTAAAAGAAAGCGAAAACAGAAAAATATTTTCTGGATATGAGCAGTGCTTCAGATAGACTGAATACTGGAGATTAACTGTGGAATGGGATGAGTCATTGACACAAGTGGTCCGAATGAATGGTTGCATTTTTCCTTTTGAAAGGGTGGAAATTCAATCCCCTCACTTTAAACAAATATTTTGCCTCCGATTCTAAGCCGCACTTGTTTTTCAGTAACATTAACATTGGAAAAATAGTGCGGCTTAGATTCGAGTAAATGTGGCAATACAGCAATGTACTGTGGTGTCTAATTTTTAAGGTGTGGCATAAACGGGAGTTATTGATATATTGATACCAAAGCTTTCAATTTATACTAGATCGCTTGTGACCACGTGCATAGAGATAAGACAATGACTAAGAAATCATGTTAGATAATAATAATAATAATAATACGTTTTAGAAAAAAAAGCAAGGAAGACTTTTTTAGCCTTGTAACTTTAAATTCGTGTAAGAAAAAAAAATAATAGGGTGTACATATTAAAGCATACCTTGCACTCTTAACAAGGTTTTGAATATATAAGACTAGAACATATATTCATTTGTTTTTCAATCAGAATGCCTTTTCTTAATATTAAGCAATGACATACCTGAATTAAAATCAGACAAAGCGTGGAAAGTAGCATTGATGATACAACAAAAGTTGCAATATATTTTATCGTGGATAGTAATATAATGTTAGAGCTATTCAAATCCATCCTAATTTTCCTTCAAATTCTTGATGCTTGACCCAAAATAATTTTTATTGTGCAACTTGTACCTTTCATAAGTAATCCATGCCATAAAATCTTTATACAGTCATCTTCCAACATGCTACATAAAGGTATACAGTACTCAATAACTTGACCCCTTTTCAAAACAATTCAGTTCTTTCAAAGCCTTTTTGAAGGTATTCAAGCGTATCACAAAGTCATTATTAACGCTGTTTCCGGAGTACCGTCTACGTACGACATGAAAAGTTATAGCAATAAGCAATTATCACCTGCGTTATAGAATGCCATTTGGCTAGAAGCGTTTGTTATATTAGAAGTACTGTGCAAAAACAGTTGAGGCCAGGACCTTTATAAAGCTGTTTCCAAACCGTTTAGAGCAGTGCTTCTCAAACTTTCAATATTTGCGACCCAATATTCAATCATAATTTTCCTCTCGCCCCTCTCCGCCCTCCATAGAATATAACAATGTTTTTTATTAAGTAATACTATACTTTGACGCTAAGCCTACAACACGACTTTAACTTCTTAAGTGCCCTCGACGTATATAAACGTCTCACTCAACCAGTACGTTAATTGCCCCAACGTATATATGCGTCTTTCCAAAGTACAATATTTTCTGTGAACTGCTCTCCATAAAATTATTCTGAAGGCTTTAGAGTGCAATAAAATCACCTTGATAGTGTTTACGAAAGATTTACTTATACCAGAGGATTTACTTATTTATTCCTTTTCTACGCCCTTCCCTCCCAATGCACCACATTGGTCTATACCACATGCATGCGTGTTAAACGATGCCATTGGAGAGATAGCGTAATTTTTAATCGGCATTTAAGGGATTAATTATAAACTGTACAAATTATCAAGATGTGTTAATTTCTGCATATAATTTTATATAGGAGAAGCTCATGGGGTCACTGGTAATTAATAAATTTATTCCTAACATCGTATTGTTAAATTAATTATAAAATACGTTGCGCAGTACTGATACATTTATAAGCGTATTATATCAGTATAATGTGTATTTTATTTTTTATGTCAGAATGTATTTTGTTTGTTTAATTTCAGTAAATTAATAATTTTATAAAATAATCTTTTGTTTTCGACTTTACAATGTGCTCGCCCCCCCCCGTAGGGTTATCACGTGCCCTACAGTTTGAGAAATACTGGTTTAGAGGCATATTTTTCGACATGATTTGTTACTTCAAAGCTTTCAACAATTCGAATCCTTTCGCTGTCAAAAGTTTCCGTGCATGTCATAGTGTTATAATATATTTAATGAACCATTATGGCACGATATGAAACATTGAAGTAATAATCAGATATATAGACTATATATGTGATGACAAGTTAGTATTCATTGAATGTAAAACAAAAAAAAAGTAATGCTAGTTCACAAAAATACATTGTTGAAAATTACAAAATTATATTAATTGCTTTTCTATGAATTGTTGGATGCTCACTTTCAATGGAAACCCTACATTTGTCCAAAACCATGTCATTAAATGTCGTTTCCAGTAAATCATCCTATTGTAAGTCATAAAATTTCCTTTCTTTCAAAGTTAAATAAGTTCTCGGAAGTGAGAAAGAATAGATTCCGCACTAATCGTTGACAGAGATGGAAAAATAATCAATTTTCTTCGACAGTTCCTGTGTAGGCGGAATACAATTAAAATTGTAAGTTGTTGGTATCCATTTTCACGTTTTAAATCCACCAGTAATTCAAACATGTCAGAATTTCTTTTTATAACTTAATCTTTCCATAAGTTTAGTTTTCTTTTAAATTCAAGAATCTTGTTATTTGAAATTAGAATATTTTCTCTACCTTGCAATAATTTATTCAGTTGATTCATTTTATGTAAAATATTTGCTAAATAAGCTAACATCTGCACTTTATTTAGATCCGCAAGTAAAATTTTGTTTGTTGCTTTTTTAAAATGTGTGTATGCATTTTATCCCTTGTTTCAAAAACTCTGAATATTTCGACCTCTATTTAACCACCGGATTTTAGAGTACAACAATACGTTTGTATGTTCTTTATCCATGTTTTCCCAGAGCTTTAAAAAATTCTGGAACTAAGCGGGGTTTTTTTCGTGAAGTTTACCATTTTTATAACATCATCAAATTAGAGAGATTGTCGTTGATTACCAGGAGATTTTCACATTTCTCTACGCTTTAAAGAGAGTATGAAAACACACACAACATCGACTCCTTCACTTGAATCGAAAAAAAAAAATTCGTTTTTCAGTTTAGTACACAAAACCTCTTCAACGTCATGGGACATATAGATTTGTCGACTAACTGTATTCCTCGAGAATGGAATATTTTCAATTTTCCTTACTGCATCTTTTTCCCCCAACATTTTATTCGTTATAATTTAACATGTGGGTATTATCAGAATCTCAACAACTGTGTAACTTTTTCTTTTCAGAGTAATAAGCTCTGTTAACATTTTCACTAACTGCGAATGAGTTTATTAAAGCTTCACTTGTGCGTATTTTGAGGTTTTAACAAAATTTTAAAATAATCAACACTACTGGGGTACCCTCTGTCCGCTTAACGTTGAACCAAATCCCATTGTACAAAGTTCACAAATTGCTCAAATTGTAAAACTGTAATTTACATGTATTATGTTGTTCTAATTATTTATTCTTTTTTTTTGGTAAATTCGTTCTTGGAGCTCCTCTTCAGTTAAATTCCTCACTGAAGCTGTATCGTCCAACACTTCCCTGATAAAGTCCACGGATTTCGATAAACCTGCAGTTCTTGCAGCTTCCTAGAGAGTTGACTATTAATAAGTCTTCGTATGAAACAATGCCTTTCTTCTCACGCAACAATTGCAGTCTAGACATTCCTTGCGATATTTTTCTCCGGAAGTTTGCAATAATGTACTATTGCGACCGTATTGGCGAAATTATATGAAACGAAGCACATGGTTATCAATTCAGTGAATACGACACATGCGAAATCAAGGGTTCCAACTAGGCAATTATTCTTGGATGCTGGTATTAATGCGATAGTAACAATAAATTTATTACAGCATCACAAAAAACTTTTTTATATATATAGAGAGAGAGATTTTATTTTTCATACAATGATTTTTTATTCGTTTTTTTTTATTCATTGCTGCATTCGGAAATATTTTACCACACATGAGGAATAATGGTAGAGAATGTTCTGGATCACGCAGTGCTTAACCCATGAGTCCGCAAACTTTTGAGACAGAAGAGCCAGTTTATATGAAAAACAAGCCATATATGAAAAAAAAGACAATTAAACTATCAAAGTGCTTAAAAAAAAAAGAGTCTAACTGTCAATCATCCTGAACTATTTATAAACATACGCTTACGCTGGAAATGTGAGGGCTTTGTCATGACAGAGTCATGATAGCGGTCATTATATATTGACTCTCTAGTGTTCCAATTAACATTTTCTTTATTTACCATAAAATCCGGCCTAATCCGTCAACTATATTTTCAAGCAACTACTTTTAATTTTTGGGTATATTCGCCGGATTTTTCGGTATATTCGGGCACCTCCTTTTTTACGAAGAAACCTGAACTGTACGTGTGCAATTCTCTTATGTTTTGATGTCATTTATATTCGAGATATTATTTCAAACTTTAGAAAAAAAAACTATAGTACACTTTTAGAACTACAACCTTTTAGGTTCATAAATGATGTCATTTCTTTTAAGGTATGTGACTACCCAAAATACGTCCTTTTGGGGAAATTTTCGAAATTGATTTTATGCTTTTGTTTTATAGCCCATACATTTAAGATTCCAAAAACACTCTAGTTTTATTTTTACGATATTTAGAAGCAAAGTTATAGCATAATTAGTAAACCGGAAATGGAGCTTACAAAACCGGAAGTACATCCCTACTCAAAATATTTGTAAGATATTGAATTGAAATTTTCAGAACATGTTTTATTTTGTTATATCTGTGTTATGAATCAAAATCTAAACTCTGTGTATATATTTATGTACTTTATTGCTTTTTTATGAAAATGATCATTAGTTTTTTAAAGAAATTTTGGTTTTGCATAAAATTTGGCATAATTAAAAAACTTTCAAAAGTATTACAAATCTTTTTTATTCCTAACACTTATAAAGTTTTCATTTACGTACTGTATAAATATTATTAGAATACATTCATTAGAATTTTCTAAAAATGCAATTTTTCATCAAAATTTCACTAAAAATGACAATTGTTATTGTCTATAAAACTCTCCAGAAAACATCAAAAGTTGAAAAAAAAAGTCAAAATTAGTTAAACATGAAGCTAAAGAGATCTTGACCCATAAATATGGTGAGTTTAAAAAATGTACAATTAGTAGAAAATTTTTTATACCATATTAAAATCTTTAAATGCATTTTCTGAGAAACTATGTTTTTCAATTTTCAGCTTCCCGGTAAAGTTCACTACAGGATTGCTTTTTAAGATATTGAATTAAAATTTTCAGAAAATGTTTGATTTAGTTTTTTCTCCAGTCTAGACTATAATCTAATCTCTGTGTATATATTTATGTATTTTATTGCACTTTTTGTGAGAAATTAACATGTTTTTTGTAAAAAATTGAGTTCTCGCATAAAAAACGACATTTTTCAAAAACTTTTCAAAAGTATCACAAATTTTATAGCTATAAGCACAGATAATGATTTTATTTATGTATTGCATAAATATTATTCGAATATATTAATTAGAATTTTCAATACAAGCCTAACCGTAACTGCAATTTTTCACTAAAATTTCACTCAAAATTCCCAATATATCGAAAATTATTTTTAATTTTGTGGAAATTGTACTTAAATTCTTAGTTTTATGCTCCATTTCAAATATAAAAATGTTTATTTAGTTGAAAATTTATATATTTCAAAAAAAGTGCTCCGAAGGTAGTCACATACCTTAAACAAACAGTTTTTCGATAGATATGTAGAAGTCTAATATTTTTCTATGCTCATATTTATTATTATTATTATTATTATTATTATTATTTTCAAAGCTCTCATTTTTAACCCCGCCGTATAACGTGTACCCGTAAATTTCTGTCTTATTATTTTTTTCTGTTAAAAGTGCGCGTTATTTATACGCCGGATTTTACGGTATATATGTATTTATATATATACAATTTTATCCACAGTAATATTTTACATTTCTTCAAAAACTAAGAACAATGGAAAAATTTTTTATATCTGTGTTTCGATGCAATTACAGCAGTGCTTCTCAAACTTTCGATAATCGTGACCCGATTTTCAATTATGATTTTCATTGCGCCCCCCTCCAAACAATAATAATGTATTAAACACAATAATAATGTACTTTTACGTAAAGCTATTAAACGACTATAATTATAAACCTACAAATTAGTAAGATAAGCATTAAATTTTGCATATAATTTTGAAAATGATAAGCCTAGATGCGAGTCAATAGTATTTATAAAACTTGTTTAAACTTAGTTTTGATAAATTAATTATCAAATGTATTGCGCAATACTCATACACTTATATTGTATAAGTGTAAATGCTTATTTTTTATATTATTATGGTATTTTATTTTTGTATTTTGTTTTGCTTCTTTTCATTACATTAATAATTTTTTAAACAATCTTTTATTTTCGGCTTTTTGATATGCTCACCCCCCCCAAGCAGGGTTATAACGCCCCTCTAAGGGGTTGCATCCCACAGTTTGAGAAACGCTGAATTACAGCCATTGTAAAAATTTTATAATGTTGTGAATTTAAATTTCAAGCTTCGTGAAAGGGATTCTGTACTAATAATATCGTAAGTGCTTATTTCTATATAGAAAATTTTATGTTAGCATTAATAATTAAAATCGATGTTCGTTGTTTTTGCATACTAAAGTCATTTCAACACTCTTTTATTAATCTTAAAGCTTGTCTTAAAAAAGGAACGGAATATGTTTTTGTCACTTCTGTTGGGTATTCAAGTGCATCTCCTATATCAAATCACATGAGTTCTCTCGACCTAATCTATGCAACTAAGTAACCAAAAAATACCTACCAATAATTGGTGTTTACAATATATTGGACCATTACTGCTTTAGAAATAATTGTACTAGTGCCGGTGGTTCTAATTAAGCTTTGTTAATGGATTTTTTTCTAATATAGAAATGACAATCTAAATAACTATCTTAAGCCAGTCAAGTATTTAAAAATGTATGTATAAATATAGGTAATTTTTTCACTAAATAATTGTAAAGAAAAAGGGAAATAATTTTTAAACTATTCTTTGAGGCAGAAGACTGATGAGCAACAACCATCTATGCAAATAGCCGTGATTTGCCGACCCGGGGTTTAACTAATAACATAATCTTATACTTATTGCATCACCAATCCATACACAATCACCCCCCCCCCCTCTACACACAAACACACCGAAGTTACGCGAGTACAGTATCAATTAAAAAAATGTTTTCCATTTTATGACATTTGTGTTATTTCCTATTTTTTGCTTAACCCTTTCGTGGGCCCTGGGAAGATTACTTCCCATATATATTATCTTACAAAATATACCTTTGAGAAGTGCAAAATTCATTATAATGATATTAATAATGATAGAAAGACTAATTTCTAACTCATTTTTGTGCTACTGCATATAATCCAGCGATTATGGCAACTATAAATCGAACAAAAACAAAAGATGGTACTAAAGAAGTACCTTGTCCAAAAGCTATCGCTGTATATAACGATGTCATGGGCAGGGACGTCTTAAGACTTTTTGAGGCCCTGCGCCCCAACGCAAAAGTAAGCCCTATCTGTGATCGTTAGAAGTTCACAATATATAGCATGCATTGTCAAATACTTGAACAAAAGGTAATTTGAAACAAATAAATGTGTACGACTCACAATCTCAAACGCCTAAGCACAAACCGGCTCGAAAGATGGCCGCATTTTGACGAAATAAGTTGAATGATGGCTTATGGTGTTAAGACAAGACATAGACATGGACAACGGTCATTACAAAATAATACAGTCTTGCTACTTTTACCAGTTGACATGCAGTTTGAAATTCCCTGTTTTTCGGAGAATATGTACGGGAATAATACTTGACCATTAAAATTATCCCGATTATGATCTAATAAAGATTGAATTGAGAACAAAATGAGGTCCTGGGCCCAGTTGGCCCATGCCTCAAGACGTCCCTGATTGAGCCTAGACCTAAAAATAGACAACGGTCATCACATAATAATATAGTTTTGCCTCTTTTACCAGTTGGCATGCAGTTTGAAATTCACTGTTTTTCGAAGAATATCTACAGGAATAATATTGGACCATTAAAATTTTCTGGATCATTATCTTATTAAGACAGAGTCGAGAACAAAACGAGGCCTCCATCGAGGGTGAGGCTCTGGCCCCGAGCCCAGTTGGTTCATGCCTTAAGAAGTCCCTGGTTATGGAAGGGTTTGATCGCTTCCATCAAGGAAAAGAAAAATACCAAATAAGAAGATGATCTGTAAAATGGTAGCATCGCGCGCGCGTGGATCTTATTGACCGTCTTATTAACCTTGCCATGATAAATAGTTTCATACTTTGGCAAGTGAACAAAAGAAACAGAAGTTATACCAACTAACATTCCGTATAGTATTAATTCGTGAGCTAATGAAGGGATATTCCTCAAGAAAAAGGAAATAATGTCCTACTAGCTACCATGCAAAGAAATGTGCAGTTCCGGATTATGTGTGCTTAGCCAGTGAGAGTGAGTGAGTGAGTGAATTTGTGGTTTTTTGGCGCAAGAGCCAGTTTTGACTATACTGCGCCAAACATTTGTTAAGAATTAAAAACGAATTTTAAAATGTCAACAAGAGTACGGTCTCATTAAAAAGTTAAAACATCAATTTAAAAATGAAAATCCAATTTACAATATAAAAGGTAAATATTGGTGGGGGATGTGGTCTCGACGGGAAAAGAAAGAAGGATTTAATTGGATGACAAGAAAGAGAGTCGAAAATAGAGAAGGATCTCTGGGTATCCCGGGGTCATGACACCTGTGTTTACCAAAGACAGTAAACCCCTTGAGAAAAGGAAAAGATCACTAGGGCACCTCGGGATTGTGACACCCGTACTCACCTAAAGAAGGTGAGCCCCCTGAGGGGTAGCCAGTGTGAGAAATCATATGCTAAAGAGGGCTTACAACTACAGACGATTTAGAAAATGTAGGTAGCAGAATGGGACAAGAAAAGAGGACCCGCTACATGTGTGCAGAATATGTTGTTCCCTTGTGCATTGCAACATGCTTTTCATTGCACACAGACAAATAATCTGCTTTAAATTTCATTTTCTTTATGACGGTGAATGGTTCTTTGGGAAGTATTCTTCTCACCCCTAAAATTTAAATGTTTACATAAAATTGTGCAAAATAAAATATATTTCCTTAAATGTTATTGTTATCAAAACATAAAAAAACTGCTAGAAATTCAAAAGATAAATAAATGTCCCACGAAAGAGTTAACCTTTAACAATGTTTAGAGGAAGACCTGGTTGAGAAACGCTACTCTAGATAAGAGACAATTAAAATTTTAGAAACTAAAATTGTAAATTTATAATTCAAGTTTCGGAATATAGAAAGATTGATGCTACGGTATCTATAAACGTAAAAGACTGAAAACTACTTTTTAGTAGAGTTATATCAGTTTTATGGGTAAGTGACCTTTCCCTTTCAGTTTATATTACTTTATGAAATCCTATGAAGTAGAAAAGATAGATGTTCTGAATCCACTATTATAAAAAGTTATATGCCAAAAGAGACATTTAAAATGATTTGATTACTGCTCGAATCAAAGAACAATAAATCAGTTATTGCCAGATTCAGTGATCTAAATAGATGTATAAATTTTGAAATAGAATAATTATTTGTAAAATTGATAAACATAAAATTCTTTGCATAAAAAATACTATTAAGTAAATTTAAAATTATATGAATAATATTTTTTTATAATTGTTTGTATGGTAATACCAATATACAAACAAGATATCAATCATTGGCATGGCCAAGTAATTTTAGCGAGTTTTTCACATGTTGTATTTTACAATAATGCAACTAATGAACTTTTTACTAACAGAAAGTAGTGTGTGTACTGTATCACTCCTCTAAATGTACTACTATTGAGCTGAAAAGAAATAATGACCCAAATCTGTATCAGCACTATAAAAAAGCAAAAAAAAAAAAAAAAATTTTTTTTACAGAAGCTACAAAAGCCCGGACTAGGAAAATTTGTAGGAAAATTCGGGAAAACTATGGGAAAATTTAAATATGATTCAGCTCATCTAGGGCACAAATGCGACCCAATGCCGAAAACTCGAGGTCAATTGGTTGCTTATTGGCTGAGAAAAAAGTACGACAAAATATGGAACGAAGACGACATTTGCGTCTTAATAGCGCTTTTGTTCCACTACGTGAAAAACGCTCTAAAATTATATATATATATAGAGAGAGAGAGAGAGAGAGATTTCATTTATTAATAGAATGATTTGGGGTGAGTTTTTTTTTTGTTTTCTTTTTTTGATGATTTATGTAATCAGTTTTGGTGTTGTTAAGTATTTAATTTTTGAATATACTACACTCTTGTTTTGAACTTTCAAACTTTTAAGGTTTTTTCATTCAATACAACCATTTCAAGGATCGGTGCATATTCTTTGATTTTTTTATGGTTGTTTTAGCATTTTAACATTTTTATGTTATATCTTTCAGAATGCAATGGCGAATAGTTTAATTTTTTTAGGTATTGAAAAGAGAAATATTTTTTTTTAATTTTAAATTTTTAAAAGAAAAGTTTTTTTAAATTTTAAATTTTTGAGAATTTGGATATTTCTAGATTAGTTTACCAAGTTGCAATAGGGGGAAGGTTGGCGCCATCAAACTAGTTTAACCCCACTTACCGGTCCTAAGTCCGAGGTTGCACTTGGATATTTTATAAATTTTATCTTATACAATTTTAATTTCGCTTGAAAATGTTGATCTTCATTATTTTTATTCGCCATTGAAATTTTGAAATGTGATGTACTCTAGGTTTAATGTGATTTCGAGTATTTGCTTGATTATATTTGTGTGTGTGAGGTATTTTAAATATATATATATATATATATTCTTAAGCATTGTTTTTTTATGAGCTACAGAATTATGGTTTAAAAAAAGGCTTCAAATTGAAATACATAAATACAAATGAACAAATTAAAATACCATGATATATTTAGGTTATATTTCAGGATTATTTTTCTCTTAGTGTGTTCTTGTATAAACTTCATATCAAATCACAAAAACTCAATAAAACAACTCTTTCAGTGTACTGGAAATGAAACGATTACTTAAACTTAAAAAGGAAACATTCCAAACAATTACCAATGGATGTGGAAGAGATGGCACTATTGTGTGAGGGAGGAGGAGTAAATCGTAGCAAAATTAAGAATTTTGGAAACATTTAAAGAAATTGGAAGTTACACAGGAAGAAGACAATCCATCTTGTTTCTCTAAGCAAATACTGCCACATTAGATATTTAAAGATTACTCGTCCGTAACCTTTCAAAAAAAAAAGAAAAGGAAATAATAAAAGAAAAACGGTCTTACCTGTCGTACCTCCCAATGTGTTTTGCCCCTTCTATTATTCTTGCATAATAAAGAGATAGCACGTAAGTTGTTTTACACTGTTTGAAATGTTTTTCTATTGAAACTGAAGACGATTTTTCTTTTAAAAAAAGTTTTTACCCACACGAATTTTACTATCCATCTCAATATTATTTTACATAAACTACTTTAGAATTTCCTTAACGTACTTTGAATTCCTGCAACCAATTAAGGTGGGCGTTACGTCGATCGCGATCGACCGGTTGACCGTCAAAACATTTTGTGGTGACCGTCTGAAGATTTTAGCAGTTAGTAATTATAGACAGAAATATTCATGATTGGCTGAAGTATGAAGACTTTGTCTTCTACTGACTACAACAACAAAAGTTAACTTTAGATAAAAATGTTTTATTTTTTTTATGTGTTTTGAATTGTTTGAAAATAAATACATCATTTGATAATGTTATATTTGTGGCTGTTATTATTATGTTGTATCTTGCGTTTTGTTTCAAACGCAGTTTTAAAAGTGTTAGTTTTTTATTTTAGTTCTGTATGTAAGTACGTATCCCATACTCATTATAAAATATTCTAGACGTTTTTCTGCCTCACCACACCTATGACACAGGGAACACGCAAGAATTTTCGAAGGGGGGGGGCAGAGTTGAAAGTCTTCCATTCTCATATCATACCCAGCCAAACATATTTTTTTGATTTTGCAGATTGTCGGAAACATAAAACACAGTAAAAAATAAATCACTAAATAATTAATCTGCATTAATTAATAAAAAGTTATAAATAAGAAATAATTAAGTTTTACGTATTGTATACATGCGATTATAATCAATAGGAAAAAAATCAATGGCTATGAGAGAGTATCCGGACCAGTGGACTCTCTCCCTCTTCCTTGTGTGCGCCACTGACACTGGGTGGAAAGCAACACATTGAAAAAATTAGAAGTAGCCCGTATCCTGGAAAATTCTGCCCACTTCTGCATTACGGCATATTAGATATATGTAATTTAATTCTTAATTTCCGATTGAATTGCGAGTTCGAGGCTAGTTACACTAAGTGAGAGAGTATTTATTAACGAAGCGCTATACAGCATCATGAGGGCTTCTGGTGACGGATATCATAATTTTGAGCCATAGCCAAGTGATGAGGACGACACCCGAGCTGTCATCCCCTCTCCATGCTATCACACCACACCAATGGGAGGACTTTGAACCTCGGTGGATTTAACGTGCATCAGATCCTCAATACCAATGGTGGGGAAACCGTGGCCTCCGTAAGTTACTTGTGCGGCCTTCATAGAAGTTAACACTTCTATTAATTAATATTTTATTACATAGATTTCAAAAGTTTTCAAATCAATGGAATTAAATAAAAAATGGCATGAAAATGTATGCATGTTTCAATGACTACTCTCTCCTCTCCTCTCGTGGGAATAGCCAAACTATACATTTCAAATGTTAGAACGCCACCTAGTGCTACATGGCAACACTACTGCACAAGCTCATGAGGAGGAACAATTAAGGCTTCCCGTTATGAAATTTGATCTAAATATATGTATAAATATATAAATATGCTTACATAAATAAAAAATACCATCAGTGTAATATAGAAAGATACAACAATATCTGTGAATTTAATAAATTTATAAAAAAATAATCAATGATGAAAGTTATAACAAGTTCTTACCCTTATGTGAATCAAAAATATTTTATATCGTAACTTTTTGTGTCAAATAATAAATAAATAAGGATTTAATTTTTTAAAGAATTTTTCTATGTAATGCACAAACTTGTTAAATCTGTACATAAACTATAATAATTTCATAAAAGTCTCATTTATAGGTACATCAGCCTATGCGGCCTCCTTTATTACTACTTAATACACATACGGCATCTAATGGTAAAAAGGTTTCCCACTTCTGCTTTTATGTGTGTGGCCTCCTTTATTACTACTTAATTTATATGCGGCGTCTAATAATAAAAATGTTTCCCCCCCTCTGCTCTTATGTGGTCTCCTTTATTACTACTTAATTTACCTGCGACCTCTAAAGATAAAAAGGCTCCCCAACACTGCTCTTATGTGGCCCCCTTTATTACAACTTAATTTACATGCGGCCTCTAAAGGTAAAAAAGGTTCCTTATCTCTGCTTTTAATGCGCCCTCCTTTATTACTACTTAATTTACATGCGGCCTCTAATGGTAAAAAGGGGCTCCCCACCTCTGCTCTTATGTAGCCTCCTTCAAAAACTACTTAATTTGCATGCGGTCTCTAATGGTAAAAAGGCTCCCCGCTTCTGCTCTTATGCGGAATTTATTACTATTTAATTTATATACGGCCTCTAATGGTACAAAAGTTTTCCCCTCTTCTTTTATGCGGCCTTCTTTATTACTACTTAATTTACATGCGGCCTCTAATGGTAAAAAGGTTTTCAGTCTCTGCTCTTATTAGGCCTTCTTTAATACTGCTCAATTTATATGCGGCCTCCTAGTGGTAAAAAGGTTTCCCACCTCTGCTCTTATGCGGCCTCCTTTATTACTACTTAATTTACATGCGGCTCCTTTATTACTACTTAATTTACATGCGGCCTCTAATGGTAAAAAGGTTTCTCCCCTCTTCTCTTATGCGGCCTCTAATGGTAAAAAGGGGCTCCCTACCTCTCTGCTCTTTTGCGGCATCCTTTATTACTACTTAACTTACATGCGGCCTCTAATGGTAAAAAGGTTCCCCACCTCTGCTTTTATGCGTCCTCCTTTATAGATACTTAATTTATATGCGGCCTCTAATGGTATAAAGGTTTCCACCTCTGCTTCAGCGGCACAAGGGCTCAAACTCATAACCAGCTTACAACGAGTTCGTGACCATAACCACTAAGCTACTGTTCTACACAAGACTCGTTATGGAAAACCGTAAGTCCCTAAATAGAAAACCAAGTTGCTAAGTTTAATGTAGAGGGATTGGGACCTCAGGGATAAGGTTTATATATCCAGAGTTGACCGCATGGTACTATAGCTTAAAATTACAAAGTCTGCCACCGACGGCTGTTCTTCAACTCTAGAATGTTAATAAAAATGAAATTGCTGGTAGGAAAATTGTGCCGAATTCCTTTTCTTATTAAATTTATTTTAGAAGATATATGAAAAAATAAGCAATGAAATTTTATTTGATTGTACAAAAAAAGTTAAAAGAACTGTGAGTATCAGAGATTTATATAAAATAAATTTAAAAACTCTATATGAAGAATGATTTTTTTCCAGTTTGCAAAATTCATCAATACGAATACAAGTTCGTGTAATATTATAACATATGAGTATATATTATTTGTATATCCCTCTTCGCCTTTAAATTAAAAAAAACAGAACAAATATAGTTTATTTATTAAAAAATATATGATTAGAAGAAGAAAAAATTTTGCCATTTGAACTGTGGGAAAAAAATACGGAGAATATTTTATGGATATAAATAAACTGAATTAAAACAAAGTAGTAACAAAATAAGACACGATGATCTTTACGGTATAATGAAGCCGAAGTGTAACACATTTGGAATATTTTATTCAATTTAAAAATGGCAACGGGGTAGAAAAAGAGGTCTTTAAGAAATTAGCTTCACAGAAATAATAAATTTTTCAAATAGTTTCTTTGAAAATGGTTACATAATTTCTACCGGTGAGTTTAAGCAAAAAATGACATTTTATTCCTAGAATTTTAATTGCAACAATTTTTAACTACTGTCATCTCACAGATAATTGCACTATTTAAAAATTATATACGAATCATTCAAATTCATAAATTTTTCAACTTGAACACCTTAGTGAATTTATAACTGACATAATGGCTTTCCAGAAGCCAGAGCTGCGCGAATGTAAAAAAAAAAATTGATAACACACCGGTTCTCGATGCATGATAAGAAGAATTTGTACGCTTAATCATACCAGCTACTATTTCAAGAATAATAATGCAGTCTGTGAAACTACAAAAAAGGTTATTTATTCATTGACTTTCAAGATTTTGTGATGTGGTCCTTGCCAGATTATACATATCATCTTTTGCATTTTAAAACTTAAATATTTTTATGTTAAATGAAAAAAATATTATTTCATTTTGTTTTGAAACTCGTGATGAAAATTTCTAGAGGTCACATACTGTTTTTTATCATTTTAAACTTAAGAATTAGTTCTATATTAGGAAGAAATGTAACTTTTAATTTGTACAGATATCGTTTGAAAATTCACATTATTTTCAGAGAAACTGAAATAAAAATTGTGTTCTTGTTGAAATTTCTCTCTACCTAAACCATTAAACCATGTGATTAAATCCACTTCTAAATTATATATTTCAAAAATCCTGGTTCACAGGTTTTGTACAGTATTCTTAGTTTATAATAGGCAAAATATTATTATTACGGAATTATTTTTATATCAGGAAAATGTTTTGAAAATGTCGTTTTTACCATGTTTTTATAAACTCGTTTTCTTGTCTGTCCGAGTGGAATTTTGTAATTGATTTTAAACTAACTTTCCGATAAGCTGGAGACTTAAAATTTGGACCATAGCTCAGAAATGGATGGGAATGCATGAAAAAAGAAGTTCTCGTTTCGAACCCGAGTCCCCGAAGAGGTGGGCTCCGATTTCGAAAAGGGCCCCGTAACTCCGGAACTTACACGAATTTATATGAATAAAGACCACCTGTCAATAGGACAAGTCGATTTGCGTCTACGCATCCAATTTTGGAGGTCTGGGGTCAAATAGAGGTCCTCAGGTTACCATGTTTTTATTAACTCGCTTTCTTGTATGTCTGTCCGGATAGAATTTTGTAATTGATTTTAAATTAACTTCCCGATAAGCTAGAGACTTTAAATTTGGACCATAGCTCAGAAGCTGATGACAATGCATGAAAATGTAAAAAAAGAAGTTCTTATCTCGAACCCGAATCGGCTTGTATGTCTGTCCGGGTGGAATTTTGTAATTGATTTCAAACAAACTTTCCGATGAGCTAGAAACTTGTAATTTAGACCATAGCTCAGAAGTGAATGACAATGCAGGAAAATGTGAAAAAAGTTCCAATCTCGAACCCAGGATCCCCGTAACTCCGGAACATACACGAACAAAGATCACCTGTCGATAGCACGGGTCACGTTGCGTCTACTTATTCAATTTGGAGGCTCTGGGGTCAAAGAGGGGCCCCAAGGTATTTTCATTGCTCTCTTCTTAATTTATCTTAAGGGTATCTTTACCAGGCGTAAAAGTCCTTGAACTAAACTCGGAACATATGTTCAGACGGAAAGATTTCTCAATTTTCATGAAAATTCGCATTTATACAGTGACTTTTACAAAATCTCGCTCAACCTCCAAAAACTTAGGTGGAGGATTTTGTAACTTTGAACCACAGCCAGTGACTAAGTTAACATCTGAGATTTAAACTTCCACAACACGTTAACGTGAAAAGCTTAAGTTTCAAAAGATGTAACATGCATCAGAGCTTCTCCCCCCCCCTTACGCGGCAGGTCTTCAGTAGCACGACTCGAGCCCTCGTCTCAACACAAATAACGGTTTTTAGCTTTGAAAGGTTGTACTATTTTGCCCTTATAAAAAAGTTTGTTCAATTTTATAAGTGATCTTATTGTTTAACAATAACAAATAGAGTCTATTTAACCAAATAAAAATATCTTAAATTATTTTGGACATAAAATAATTACATCATTTAAAGGTTATTTTTTTTAAAAAATATTTATAAAAAGTTTTAATAAGAGACTTAACTCAGTGGTGCAACAACCCATGAGAGCCAAGGCCTACTGTGCCCAACTCAGTACACGTGACCTTGGAAACTGAGGTGCATGAGCAAATGTTCAGATCAAGCGGTTAGTCTGAAGCGAAAAACCC
>BMAO01030211.1:0-14809 GCA_019973975.1 Trichonephila clavata
AACTAAACTCATTGGCGCAACAACTCATAAAAGGCCCAGGGTTCTACTGTGCCCATCTCAGTTTTCATTATCTTGGGCACTGAGGAGTATGAGTAGATGTTCCGGTTCAGGTGGTCAATCTAACGCTTAACATCCAGAGTAGAGTTCCGAAGAAAGGTTGGTACTCATTTATCAACCCACTGAAGGAATGAAAGGCTGATTCGACCTTGCTCACACACACACACACACAGCCCAGTGTTTGAATCCCGGACCTGAGACGTAGAAGTGCGCTACCATTCAGCCACTGGGCTTCTTTTCAAACTATTAACCCTCTGCTGCGTAGTTATTTTATCAAAGTAGGTTCAAAAATTGCGTATTATTTTATTATGCATTTAAAATCTACATATTAAATCTATATTTTGAAGTTAAAATATACGAAAAATTTTGTAAAAGAGTTTTTATTTTAAAGTATTGAATTAGATAAAAAAAAATATGAACATAAAAACATAAATGAAAACGAAAACAAGAACAGCATGGGTTGCACAGCCAAATAGTCGTCGGAAAAGATGCATACCCGCGAAAACCGCGGGCTGCGCAAATTTTGCTGCATTAATGTTGCCCGAGGAAATCGTGGGATGAGCAGCAAGAGGGTTCATAAAAGTTTATGTGTTAATGAGATACCTATGTATACTAATAATTTAAAAAAGACAGTATGTGACTGAGATGTATACGTTTGTAAAATACTTCTTAAAAATTTGAAATTTAATTCTTGTCTCTTGAGTTTCTGAAGTATTTGAAGTCTCCAAATTCTAATACTTCAATTAGTTATAAATAATTATTAGTCTAGCCATATTATTGTTAATTTTCTAACGATATTAATTACAGTTTTTTAAAATTAAAACGGGAGTATATAAAAAAGCATATTAAAAATTAGTGCCCAAATAAATTGCTATTTCTTTCGTAAAGTAAAGCAATTTCATTAGACTCTCAGTAAAATATTGTTACGAATTTTGTATAAAATAATGTAAATAATTTATATTTGGATGTGCAATGCCTTTATATTACTCTATGCTATATTATTTCATGTTAAAATTATAATATTCTCAAGCAACGCCGTCCCTTACGCTATAATGGCGATTCAATAGGAACTTGGCGAAATATTGGCGATTGGGCCAAGTTGGCATCATTTTTGGCGACCAATATGGTGACTTTGGCGACCATGTTGGCGAGTTCGGGACCCTATGGATTCTTCTAGAAATTAGTGGAGAAATCCACTAATTTCACGATCTATGATGCGAGCGCATCTTTCCAGAAGTTTCGGCTCCGGCTATAAATAGAGCGATACCCACCGCAACAGTCAGTCTGGTTTTGACTAGCCATTAGTAAACTTGCCTTGATCGTGATTAGCTAGGCTGTGCTTGTGAATAAGCTAATATATACGTGTTTTTTTTTTAGATACTGATAATTGTGTCTAAGTGCTGTTGAAGGTGTGAAATCCTTCTGAAATATATTCTGAGAATTTTACTGTTGAATCCTGTATTTTTAAGGATTGATTTACGCCAATAAAAACTCATCGCTCTTAAAGAACTGTCTTGTTGTTTACGACTGATTTTGCATAAAATCCTCGAACCCCGATCTACGTAACAATATTCATTTTATATCGAAAATAGTGTTGAAAAATATCGATATTTGAAATAATACTCGATTGTCTTTCGACTTGAAAATAATATATGAAAAGTAATACAAAAAAATAAATCTCGTCAAAGTAACAGGAAAACGAGATACATTCAAAAGAAAAAATCGAACGGTATAATATACTTCAAAACCACTGGCGTAGCTAGTCCGAGGTGGCCCCTATATCAATATTTCAATAATGCTCTTTTTTTTTAAGTTTCTTAACATATTACGATTTGTTTGCTTACATTCATCCCCTGTAGCTTGTGGCCCTATATCACTGATACGGCCTTAGCTACGCCCCTGTTCAAAAGTAATAATTATCGCGGAATATACCGGGTGACTCAAAAATTGTACCCAAACGCAGCACAGCTGAATTCCTCGGTGGGAATACCTAAAAAATGCCCAGAGAACTGTACCTTAACGATCCAAAATTTACGAGAAAATACGGTAAATGATAATGAAGGAATGAGGATGCATGATGGAGCTCCAACGCATATCTGTGCTCTTGTACATGATTGGCTGGATGTGGCATGCCCCAGCCACTGGATATATGGGTCCTGTTTTATGACTGTCAGGATCACCAGATCTCACACTGTTGGATTTTTTTCCAATTACACAAACGGACTTGGTTGCCTGTTTGAATGCTGATGGTACTAGGGGGGACACCGTGCTGCTGCGACGTGGGCACTCATACATTCCATGGTGAGCTCATGCCTGCCCCGATATGCACGGCGTACACTCTCCAATTGCCTATTAGAATCAATTAATAAAACGTAGTAGGTTACGTCGTCGAAACTTAACTGTGTAATGAGGTTCATCGCCAATAGCTCTCTTCTTGCTTCAAAGTGCGACTTAAATTAAAATAAATTCTGATTTACCCGCAGAAAAGTAAAATTTATTAGAGTTGGAAATCCTTTTTGTTCATGAAATATTAGTACATTGTATAAAGCCTTGTATCTTTCGTGTATAATGCACTCTAATCTATCCCACTTTGATGAAAATTGCTTTAAAAGAACGTGTTTTTTTCCTAATAAATATTTAAATTTAAATTCATACTGTCATATAGTTATCAAACTAACTATAAGCAAGGATTTTCAGAAATAAATCCTATCTTTCACTAAAATTTTTAAAAATATTATTGTATTTTGAAAGAATAACAATTTAGAGCAGCGATATTCAACCTGCAGCCCACCGAGCCTTTTTAAGTTGCCTGGTCATGAAATATTGATCTGAGAAATTAAGTTGCCTGGTCATGAAATATTGCTCTGAGAAATTAACTTATTTAAGAACATTGTATTAAAAATTTGGGGGAAAGTTCTTTGTGTAAAGAAATCAAATATATCACTTTTGGTTTTCGCTGTCAGTGTCGTATGGGTTCGAATTGATATTCTTTTTCGTTCTGGAACGGTTACGGTTAGTGATAACAAACAGCAGTGGAGTAGCAACAATTTTATGGGTTGAACTAATTTTTAACTATATTTTACACCTTGCAAGCGAAAAATATTTGGAGAAAATGTATCGTTTCAAGACGATTGGGAGTCTGATTATTTTGTAGTGAAAAACAAACATGGATCAGTAATTGTTTGATTTGTCACTAAAGTGCTGAATTTAAAAAATACCAGTAAAAAGGAATCATTCAATGTCATTTTTCCTCGAAGATCTCTTTCAAGAGGTGATAAATAGGCTTTCTTGAATAATCTTTACAACAGCAACAAAGTGTTTAGTCAGTGGTAATATCACAAGGGTAACAAAGACATCCTATGAAGTTTGTTACATTATTATTAATCATATGAAGCCGTTTACTGAAGGAGTGTTTCTTAAATGCTTCTAATTTAGGGTTAGTGACAAAAATAAAAAATATAAAAAATAATAATTAAAAAAAGCAAAACAGGAGTTATAATATTTTGATCAATTTTCCACATGTTAAATTTCCAATATTATCTTGGGCATAAAGCATTTACCCTCCCCCCTCCCCCATTTATCCTCATATTCCGGCATGCTTGAAATAGCTGACACATGTATGCGACCCAGCAGAAAAAAAGGTTGAGTACCCCTGATTTAGAACATTTCATCGTGTTGAGAAACGTGCCTTTTTATCAAACGCATCAGAAGTGGCATATAATATTTTAATGGTGTTTAATACTTTAATGGCATATAATGTTTTAAACAGAATGGTGCTCTATTTTTCTTTACGACCGTCAAAAAAAGCGTAATCGGATGTAATGTTGAATGTTCGTTTTCCGAAGCAGAAAAGTCGGCGAGTAATTTTTCAATGTGAAGAAAAGGCGCGGCTGACGTCAAAACGTATCGTTTTGCTTACGGCAACCCTTTACACTCCCATCTTCTTGAAAAATTTCTCGAAACGTTTATTCCAAATATGCGTGTGATAAGGCTTTTTTACACTTCTGCATATGATTTGTGAAGTTCTAGTAGCATGTTTGACTCACTGGCGCAGCTAGCTTTGAGGGGGACCTGTGTCGAAATTCCTTCTGGGCCCTTTTTTAGATATGTGAGCCCTGTTCGTGGAACTGTAATTACACATGTTGGGGCCTCTGTAACTTGGGGGCCCCGTATCATTGATACGGCGATAGCTACGCCCCTGGTTTGACTGCCCTTACTTTAGGATCAATCTTGATTTCTTTCAAAATTTTCCTTTTTGCGACATCACTCAGAATACCTTTACATCCCCTCTTCCACATTTATTTTCAACCAATCTATCCTTTTAATATTTTCTAATGAATTTCTGGATACAAGTGGAGCTTCTACCAACAATTTCAGCTATTTCACGAAAAGATTTTTCTTTTTTTAAAATAATTTTAATACAAATTTCATTACATCAATACTGCTTTCTCTCTCTTCGAGGAGCCCTTTTCCAAATAAAAAAGTTTGGCTTTAAGTTCATCTAAATTAGATTAAAATAGCAGTCAAGTAGAAAATACTTAGTGGTAGTTAAATATGTTGTTGTTACTTATGGCCACCTGTCTGACGATGTCAGATATAGGTCCACGAAATTCATCACAGCAAAGGGCTAGATGCGCCTGTCGTTAGCCGTAGCTTTGTGCACCATTCAGGTGACAATATGTTTTGGCTCGTTTCCACCACAATTTTGAGGGAGAAAACCTTTAGTTGGTCAGGGGCCTCTCACCTCTCTTTCCCTTCCACCAACCTTACGAGAGGAATTGCGGCTCGACAGTTGGTTATAGAACTTCCATGCCGCAAAGGCACACTTACAAATATCCATGTCTTCTCCGGGATTCGAACCCAGTCTCTACGGCACAGCAGTCAGCGCCACTAACCACTATACCGGATGGGCGATGGTTATAGTTGAATATATTTTTCGTATGGGTATCCTCAATTTTTTGAGGCAAAAATCTGTGTACGTTTATTTAAAATGTTTCTGAAACTTTTCAATTTAGAAATTTTTTGTTGATTGTTCTTTATTTTTACTTAAACCATTTGATGTGTGTAAAAAAAAGCACGTTTGCACTTGTCCATAATGTGTTATTTATGTTGAAAGTTGAATTTATCAAGTAAAAGTAAGGTGTATCCTCAATTGTTTGTGCCACTGTATGTGCACCCTCCCAACATAACAAAACTACCTATAAAAATTTAATTTTTTCCTAGCATTTGTACTTTTCTAACTATACTGTTGAAAAGGTCACCCCTCCCCTTTCCCTTCTTTAAAGTAGTCAGGTGTGAAGAAGTTAAACGTTCGTATTAGTTACTCCTGATGTTGGTAAAGGCTTGGGAGGAAAAAGCTCTTTTAACAATGCTGCAAAGATATTATGGTAGACTCAAAATTGTCCATTGATACAATATATTGTTCCCCATTTTCTAAAAATATTTTTTATTACTTGATTCTAATAGGTAATTGTGGAAGGGATCAACAATGTCATATGATAAATATAAAAATAAAAGTATAATAAGTAATAATAAGATGAGAATCGTAACTGAAAAGTAACCATTGTGCAAAAACAAAAAAGCACGTTTCTCAACACGTTGAAATGCTCTAAATTATTATTCTTTCAAAATGTAGTATTTTTTTTAAAATTTTATAGTGAAAGATTGGATTTATATTTCTCTAAATCCTTGTGCTTATAGTTTAACAACTGTTTGAACAACTGTACCAATTTAATTTTAAATCAATGTCTCAAACTTTCAATGCTTGCGACCCAATTTTCAATCATAATTTTCTTCGCGTCCCCCTCCGTAATATAACGATATATAGAATGGAATAATAATGTACTATGATGTAAGGCTACAATACGACTCTAATTATATAAACCGCACAAATTAACAAGATAATATTAAGATTTGTACATAATTTTGTATATTGCAAGCCCAGAAATCACTAGTAAGTTTTAAACCTGTTCTTAACTAGCTTTACCCTGTCTCCGAACACTGTTTTCAGTTAGGAAGTTGACGCATAGCTTTACCCTGTCTTCGGACACCGTGTTTGCTCAGGAAGCTGACGTTTTTATTGTATCGACATAGTTATACCTCGTCTTCAATTATCGTTTTCAGTTACGAAGCTGATGGTTTTATTATCTCAACATAGATTTACCCTGTTTCAGATACCGTTCTGGATTGCAAATGAGTTATTGAATTATTTTGTGCTCATTTTATTAAAAAAAATATGCTAATATTATTTTACAGTAAATAAAATGTAAGGATTCGCTACAGAACCACGTTTCATAAAAAGATCTTAGTGTTAGTATCTTGTAATTTTCCATTATATATATATATATATAATTACTTTCAAATAATAAAATTCACCAGTTAAATATTACTTTCCTTATCTATATAAATAAAAATGAATGTTTGTGTCTGCCTGTCTCTTACGCCTTCCTAAACCATTGATCCGATTGCGATGCAATTTTGGAGAATGGATGTACGCTCGCCCGTGAAGGTTTCTGAGTTAGTAAAACTATGTTCCCAACTGACGGCTTAAGAGGCGTTAGAGATAAATATTTCGATTTTTGTACTATTAGGCTTACAAAATTCAAATTTGGTAGCTATATTCCTTTCATGGAGTAGAGGTCCGCTACAAAAAGAGTTTTGCGAAAATTAACACCTAAGACATATTGTGGGGGCTTAAGGGGCGTTAGAGATAAATATTCCCGTTTTTGAACTATTAGACCTAAAAGCTTGAAATTTGGTAGATACGTTCCTTTCGTGGAGTACAAAAAGGTTTTTGCGAAAACTGACTCCTAAGGGGCGTTATAGATAAGTACTCAATTTTTTGAGCTATTAAAGTACAGGCTAGAAATTCGATAAGCCCGTTTTTCTTATGGAGTAGAGATCCGCTTCAAAATGTGTTTTGAGAATCGACCCGAAGGGTCGTTGCTAGGGCTTAAGGGGCGATATAGATCAATATTTCCAACTTTTAACGATTAGACGTACAGACTTGAAATTTTGTAGGCATGTTTCTTTTGTTGAATATGCACTGCTGGCCACTCAAAATGCAACATCCTGAAGGAAGCATGCAAACCATGTGAAATTTACATCATGTTTTGGCGGCGATGAAATACGCATATCATTAGCATTATAACTCAAACACACATCACGGACGACCGCAGTGCCACCCGCAAGCGCTATATAAGGGGAGAACAGTTTGATGGAAGTACGACAATTGTTTTTTCGTGCGTTTTTTTGCACAAGCTATTTACTTATGCCTCGTGGAAGACATCGAGCGTCTTTTGAGCAAGTTTCTGAATTTGACTGAGGAGGAATAATAGCCTATAAGGATTGCGGATTATCCTTCAGATAAATCGGTCATGTTGAACGAAACCAAGCAACTGTGATTCGGATATGTCATCTCTGGATGTAGGAGGAAACGTCAGACCGACGGGCTGATGGCACCCCCTCGTTGCACCACTGATTTTGATGACCAGCAGATTGGGTGCATGGCAGTGATGGATCACACAGCCACATCACGAACCATCGCACAACAGATTCAGTCTGTTACGCATCATTCAGTGTTCACTCGTACCATTCGACGCCGTTTGCAACAGAGTGAAATGTCTGCGATGCGTCAAATGCTTCGTTTACCCTTAACTGGAAACCACGCCCGTCCTCATCGTGCAAACATCGTAAACGAATGCCTTCAACCGGAGGAAGTCATCCGTACGGACTGGCCAGTTTTCTCACCGGACTTGAATCCAGTAGAGCATGTGTGGGATATGCTTGGCCGACGAGTTACAGCTCGTCAACCACCTCTTACATGTCTACCGGAGCTTCGGAGAGCATTGCCTGATGAATGGGGTAATGTTCCCCAAGATTAGATGGATAATTTGATACTCAGCATTCCTAAGTGTTGTAAGGACTGCACTGTATCGTTTGGGAGATATACTATGTATTACCCATTATACTAAGCATGCAATATTGGTTTTTGTAAATAGGTTTGTGTGTGTGTGTGAAGGGAACAAAAATCGCAATTTTCATAATCATATCAGAAATATAACATCTTTTTGGTCTTTGTAAGCCTTTTTTGTTAAAAGACTTTACAAATAAATCCCATTTGTTTTGCTTCTGACTCTTTCTTTGCTTGAGCTTTCATTAACCTTAATTTACGGACATGAGTGTATAATGCAATTGAAAAGAACACCCAGAGCATGCATCAATGCTATTAATTAAATTACATCAATTTAAAGTTTAAACTCTTTAGCAAGAATTACAGTAGCATTCTTTAACTGTCTTAACGTAAAAGACATATTACATGTTACTCTATTTAAAAAAAAATTTTAAGATATGTTATTCTTAGGGTGGGATAGGGCTCCCCGAAAGCTCCTAATATTTCTAAGGGCTTCTTAAGGCGGCTAAGTTTGAAGACTTTATATGCATTTAGTAAGAAAAAAAAGTTTTTAAAAAAAATAAGATAAATTTGACAAAAATAATAGTACAGTGTGTGTTGACTTAAAAAACATTATTTTTCAACTTTATCGAGATCATAAGCAAAGTCATTGAGTTGTACACTGGTGTAAAAATTAAGAGAATTTGCATATTTTATTGAATTGCATGAAAAGAACTGAAAATAAAAAAAACACTGCTTCTAGATAAAAATGCAAATCTTGTACGGCAAATACTTAATTGTATACGTGTGTGTAGGCGGAGTCAGCAGAAAAACAGGCTTTATAAGCGCATGTAAGTTAACACTTATTTCGTTCGCAAGAAAACTTCGGCGAATTTCTTGGTGTTATTTTGAAGCAATCGGTTCAATTCAAATTGCAACAGCAAAAATGAGTAACCACCAACGTTTAGATGATGGAATGAGGTTTCGAATTGTTCGGAGGCTAGAAGCAGGCCAATCTCAAGCCCAGATTTGTAGAGAGTTCAATTTAACGCCCAGCGTCGTGTGTAACTTATGAAAACAGTTCCAGGATACTGGATTCTTCGAGAGAATGCCTGGGCAAGGTCGTCCAAGGGCCACGACGGCCACAGAAGATCGCCATTTGTAGATTATAGCGAGGTGTAACAAAGGGGCTACAGCTTCTCAGCTCTCTCGTTACTTGTATGCAGCCACAGAAACCCGTGTATCTCAAGGGTGACTATTCCAAAAAGACTTCATGACAGAGGGTTGTTTGCCAGTAGACCTACTGTTTGCGTCTCGCTCATATCTACGAACAGGAGAGTCCATTTAGCATGGTGCATACAGTATAGAGATTGGAGTATGGATCAATGAGTGACTGTTCTGTTCACCGATGAGTCCCGTTTCAGCCTAAACACCGATTATCACCGTACGTTCATATGGAGAGAACCTGGGATCCACTACCTACCCTCAGATGTCCAAGAACTCGACAATTATGGCGTAAGAAGTGTAATGGTCTGGACAGGCATCGTGTTGAATGCCCGTACACCTCTCCATGTCTTCGAAAGAAGCTTTATGACTGGTGTAAGGTATAGGGATGAGGTCTTGAAGCCCTATGTTCGCCTTTTCAGGAGTGCATGTGGTCCCGAGTTCATTTCAATGGACGATAACGAGAGGCTACATATAACTTTCTGGCCGAAGAATTTCTAGAGAGTGAGGATATTCGCCGTATGGATTGGGTCAGCCAGGTCTCCAGACCTCAACCCTATAGAGCATGTCTGGGGAAGGCAATTGAAACTTGCAACCCCCTCCGAGAACCATCCAGGAAATGAAAACAGCGTTGCTGAACGAGTGGGACCAATTTCCACAAAAACTGATAAACTGCCTTATTTCAAGTATGACATCACGCGGCGAAGGCCGAATAGCTGTAAGAAGGGGCATACCCTCTATTCTGTGGTTAGGATAGCCTAGTGGTTATGGTCACAGACTCGTGGCTGGCATGTCATGAGTTCAAACGTAGAGCGACTGAAGACCTACCAAGTGATGCACATTAAATCTGACGAGTCTCAAAGTTCTCCCATTGGCGTGGTGTAAAAGTTTGGATAGGGGATGCCAGCTCAGGCGTCATGCACATCACTTGATCATGGTCCAAAATGATATCTGTCACCAATAGCCCTCGTGTAACTTTATTTTATGATGTTAATAAGCACTCACTCTTCTCTTTCCTTTGCATATGTATATTTTGTTCAATAATTAACCTACCCCTATCTTCTTGCCTGCCTTTTTTAATATTTACAAGAGTCTAAAACCTGAAGGGATAGTATGAAGTGCCGTTGGGTGAACATTCTGGTCGACTGTTATTTTCACAACTGGTATTTTTAACACCTTTCATTGCATGTGTTAAGTTCCCTGACTGTGTCTTATTTACTAGCGAGCTACTTCAATAAGGCAATACATGATTGTACATTCTACATGCTGTCCTGACTTTTTTGGATACAAAAGGTACCCTATATTCAGAGCATTTGACCACCTGATGCCGAGAGATTGACACCCCAATTTCCATCCACTATGTCTGTTAATTCTGACCCGAAGTCGAAGGAATGATATCATCCAAACTTAGTTCAATTCGATTATAGAGCTGATATTGTTATTTTAGTTGATAGCTCAGGGTATTGAATTTTGCATATTGTGTTCCCTAAAGCAGGGATAGCCAACGTGTCATTCGTGAAGCTGATTTTTAGATCAATCGCTGAATTGGCTGCATGACAAAAAAAGCACCTTCGAAAAATCCCAAGACACAAGTTGGCCCTATATAATAAAAGTATTTGGGAAGACAGCACCATGTTAGTATTTTGCAGGTTCTTAATTTCTTGAAGTACTTTGGCTCACCTTAATCCTTAAAATGCACATTTGTTAATTAAAAATAATATTCAATTGAAACAGAAACAGCCGTGAACTTCAATTAATTCTTTAAGGGCACATAAATTTTTGAAAAATGACTGAGTTTGACTTTTTAATATTTTTGAAAAGTTTAAACATTTCTGCTTAAAATGATATATGATATATGGAAATACAATGATTAGAAGTATTTTTATTTATTTTTTAAAAGGAAGCCACTTTCCTTGGCGCGTGACAGGTGCTCCTCTAAGAGCACCTTTCTTTCATCATGCTTAATTTTTCGATGACCACCCGATTTGTTTTGTATACAGCTAATATAACCTTTTTTTTACACATAAATAAAACGATTTTTCTTTGAAGAAAGGAAAAGACAACTCAACACAGTTATTTTTTTCCCGTTTGGTTCGTTGTTAAATGGGATTATTCTTGCTTGAGCTTGCTAATTGTGAATTCTAATTTATTTATCCAGATTTTTTTTTCTTTTTTATCCACTTTTTACATTAAATTATTTATTAGTATTTTATTAACAAAAACTATAGGGAGATCTAAAAAAATACTTAAAAAAATCCAAAATGTCGATGTTTAAAAAATGAAAGCTCAAAATGTTCCATCTATCACATCAGACAGCACAGAAACTGTTATTCAAAGTGCTTCAAAACGAACACTTATTTCAAACAACAGTTTATATGAAGATATGGAAGAAAGTAATGAAAAAAAAATTTCTAATAGAATTCAATTTATTGAATAAAACTTTATTGAACTTTGCTGTTTATAAAAACTGTGGCTATTCCATCTCATTGGTGGCTTTTAAAAGAGTTGGAATTGTGTATTACATGGAACTTTGTTGAAGTTTTTGCGCAAAAAAAAAAAAACATGGTTTCCCTACGTCACCTAAATTAAAGAATAAAAATAAACTTTTCCACTCAAATATCAGATTGGTATTTGCTTTCAGATCTATTGGAAGAGGTTGTTCAGCTACAGAAACATTCCGTGGACTTATGAACTTGCCATCTCCACCTGAAAAATTCCAAACTTATACAGAGTTGCTGTTTGACTCTTCTAAATTTACCTGTGAAAAAATCAATGAGAAATTCTGTTGAGGAGGCAACACAAATAGAAAGTAGTCGTGACATTGCTGTTGCCTTAGATGGTTCATGGCTGAAAAGAGGATACCAGTCCCTCAATGGTATTTTTACAGCTACGAGTGTCGATACTACAAAGGTTATTGACTTTGAAGTGTTTTCGAAACATTGTCGGTGCAAAACTGCATTTAATTCTGTTTATGAACCATCATGTATTGCCTACTATAGTGGAACAAGTGGAAGCACGGAAGTGAAAGGTGTAACGGTGATATTTGAAAGATCCGAAGCTCATTATGGCATTCGTTACTCAAAATATTTGGGCAATGGAGATTCAAGAGGTTTTTCATCAATACTTGCCTTGAATCCTCATGACACTCAAGTAGAAAAATTAGAGTGCGTTGGGCATATCCCAAAGCGTATGGGTACCCGTCTTTTGAATCTCAAAAGAAAAAACAGAGGAAACAAATTAAGTGATGGAAGAAAGCTAAGTGGACGCAACCTACTCACCAACATTTTAATTTCAAAAATTCAGAGGTATTATGGTATGGCCATTAGAAAAATTATCAATGATTTATACAACATGAAAGCTGCTGTTTGGGCTGTTTATTTCCATCTTTTATCTACAAATGAGAGCCCTCAACATAGATTGTGTCCCTCGGGTACAAATTCATGGTGCAAATTTCAGAAAGCAAAAGCTGAATTTAACGAACAGCATTATGATCATAAAAAACATACCCATGTGCCATCTTCCCTCATAAATGAAATTAAGCCAATTTTTAGAGATTTAGCTGACCTAGGTTATTAAAAAAATGTCTACATGGAAAGTCTCAAAACCAGTTAATAATAACACATGGTCAGTCATTACAAAATCTACGTTTGTGAAGTTAAAAACTCTAAATTAGGGGTAAATATGGCAATTGCACAATTCAATATGGGCCATGTAGCCAAATTAATCATTTTAAAACATTGTGGTATTGAATCAGGTTTTAATTGTGTGTCATGCTTTACAAATTAGATGCACGTAGGATTCGTGTAGCCCAACGAAATCATTTTGAGATAAAAAATAAATTAAATGTAAAAAAATTTTTTTAAGAACAAGCTTTTATTTAAACGCGCTAAAAAGAATAAAATAAACTTTTCCTTTAAAACTCTTTTTTTACTATCAACTTATAACGTCATTACACAATTTATATGATATAAAAGCTTGTCGCAATATTTAAGTACTCATATTTACTTAGTTTGAATTTTTAAAAACCAAAATCAATCAGGTAAAGTTATTTATTTTACTTGTTTATCTACACAGGTAATCTCGCGACAAGATTTTATATCATATAAAATGTGTAATGACGTTATAAGTTGATAGTAAAAAAAGTTTTAAAGGAAAAGTTTATTTTATTCTTTTTAGCGCGTTTAAATAAAAGCTTGTTCTTAAAAAAGTTTTTTTTACATTTAATTTATTTTTTACTTTTTAGTTATCGCTGGACAGGTTTCTCAGCCTGTTCAACTCATTGAACGCTGGTTCGCCATCCCTGGTTTAGCTGAATTAATTCTCGCAAAATGGTATTAGACTAAAAACACAATTTTTTTAAATCCGTAATTTTTAAGCAATTTTTTCAATCTTCGTGCAGATTTTGGTAACATTGTTCTACACACGAAAAAAAAAGGTTTAGTGAGATTATCTTCATAAATGACAAAGTTATTAAATGTTTAATTAAAATTTTGACTATTTTTGAAAAAACTTAAAGAATATATTATTTATTTGAAATATTTTGAAGATAAGGGATATATTCTCTAACATATTAGAAGAAAATTTTAGTTGTTTATTAAAAACTTCAAAAGGCATTTAAATATTTGTATTAATCAATAAAATGCTTAAGACTCAAAACGCATTTTGTAATCAAAAAAGAAAGTTTTATCAAATAATGATAATTTTTGCTGCACATTGAATATCTTCTACGTAAGAATCTATTTTTTTTTAATTGCTCAGATCATCTTTAGAAACTTGATTTTGAAAAAATCAATAATTAAATTCAATAAAATTAACAGATTCTTATTGGTAATTAAATTTAAGGACACATGTCGTAGTGTGTGTTTAGATTACTGGTGATAAAATGAGGTATATTTAAAATACTTGTAGGCTTAAAATTAGAAAATTTCTTAAAAAAATTCCTTTATTTTATTATAAAATTATTTTTTTTAATCGAAAATATATTGCATTTCTAGATAATATTTTTCTTATTGTTTTTCCTAGCGGATTCCTTTTGATGGGTAAGATACATAAAAAAATGATCTTTCCGATTCTGTAATTATTTTTTGTCTGAGTTTCATAGATTAAAGTTAGATAAATTATTTAAAGAATTTCTTCAATACTCCATCTCAGTTTAACTTGGCAGCGTGAGAAAGGTATACAATGTACAATCTACTTGAAAAATAGCTCTACTTTTTTGTTTTTGAATTAAATCCAAGAAAATAGCATAGAATTTGTAAAAAAATTGCATTACGTTGTAGAAATTAGATTATTTTTTACGTTGTAGAAATGTAATTATTTTTTAGACAAATTTAATTAATACTGTCAATAGCGCAACGTTATGAAATTCCAGTTTGGCTGAAAACCGATTTCGACGCCAACTTTTGTCATTGTTGTAACAATAAATTATTACAACAATGCAGATATATCCAAGTTGGCGCCCAAAACTAGTTTAACGTTTTTAATTAATATCTTTTTATTAATTGCAATATCGAATATAAATGGTCAAAACATGCATTGTCATCCAAACTAAACGTGTATCACAAAATTTCAGCTCAATGGAGGAAGATATCAGCTTCAAAATTGAGTTGCAAGATTCCACCCGAACAAATTACATAC
>BMAO01030212.1:0-135476 GCA_019973975.1 Trichonephila clavata
TAACGTAAGCTCACATATTTTGCTGAAGAAATTATTTGTTCATCATTTTGCTTTAGGCTTAGTATGTTCTAGAATGAGAGAAGTAGATTTTTCAACTGAGGATTTTCTTTTTCGCTTTTACTTAAATCACCAAATATATTAGGTGGAATTATTAAACGGCAATACACCGATTACAGACAGCTGCAGTTACTATTATCGTTTTCACGAAACTTGAAGAGTCAATTTAATTTTAGTAAGTTCAGCTTGAATTTCATTTCGGAAAGCACATGTTAATTGAACAGTTCTAAAGATTTTGTTTCGGGTGGAATGAGGAGGATTCACGCACACAATATTCAGTTCCCCGAATCGATTAAAGTTTTCACGATTTTATCATTAACAAAAATATTTTGCATTGCAACGCTGTAAGCGAATTATTAAACATTTTACCTTCGACTTTACAACAGGGGACCGTGATTTGAATGAATAGAATTGAAATGAGAGTTTTGTTTGTGGAGAACCACATCGAAGGTTGGTTTGTTAGCGTTTGGTATCAATTTAGAAATTTTTATCACGAGAGTTGTAGCGATAAAAGCCCCGAGACGAGTTATATTTTGTTGCTGTCACACGGTGGTTGATGCAGCCAGTTTTGTCGGAATACACTTTGCTGAAGAAAACATCACCTCACAATTCAGTAGGCTAAACCAAGATCTTGCTTTTATGTATCGCGATATGTTGTTGCGTTTCGATCGAGGGTGGAAATAATTTGTCGGCTATCATTAACTCACATAAAGTTTTAAAATCATTCTGTCACGAAGCTACAAGAATATTCAAAAGAACTTGTTAGCTGTGACGGAAAACTGTAATGTGTGATTCGTTTGGCAATCGTTAGTTCTGCTGAAATAATTGTTATTCTTGTGGGGTTGGTTGGAATTCCTGCAAAATAATAAAGGTTAACTTTCTCGTAATCTTGAAGTTCGTTTCGGGATATAAAGTAAAATACTGTTGTTTTCACCGAGAATATTAATTAAGATTCATTTTACCCTGTGGAACATTTACAAACGCATCGTTCATGAATGAAAATAAATTATTATAATTTCCAGGTTAGAAGGAACTGGCATACTAAGGGTCTTAACGGATTTAATGAATCTTCAAAAGTTGCCGACGGTGTTTCTAATGTTGCAGCAGCTGTTGAATTATTAGAATTTATATGAGTTTATTTTCGCGAGTTCAATTTCTTGAAGTTGGAATGATTTTGGCCGTTTGCTCGGCTTTTTCACCAGTTCTGCTTGTTTTTCCGATTCTGCTGCTTTTTCGATTCTGCTTGTTTTTATAAGTTCCGACTTTTCGTTCCTCGACGGTGCAATCACATATCCTTAACGAATTCAGGTCTGTTTTTGAAAAAGGTTGTTCGATAAGCGCGAATCACAAGCGTGCATTTTCCGGGACAGTAACACCTAGTTCTTAGCGGCGGTTGGGATCTTTAGTATTCGATACATGAGTAAAAAGTTTGATCCCCACCTGATTTGACGATATCGGTTTCAGACTGCAGATAGACTGCTTATAAAAGCTATCCGTTTGCGATGAGAGCTTACTGTTCACGCGATGATTGTAGATACGCCAGATGAGTTACACCTTGATGCGATGAATAGGCGGGGAAATTCTGGCCTTTGTTTCACTGGGAACATTGACGATGCCGAAGAGATCTCTTTAGTTGAGTCTGGGGTTTGGTTTAGTTTTGGTGAAGGAGACGGAAGTATTGGTCTCGAGCGAGTGATTGGCTCTTAGTAGGTGTCGGAGAATTTGCTGATCACGCATTCCACATTGTGCTGCTATTGATGAGCGCTGCTATTTTGCGAACGATTTGTTCATCGGTCTAAAACCATTGCTGGTTGCGAGTCGAGCCCTGCGTAACAGAGAGGGTGGTGGTCAGGGCAGGTTGAATGAAAGAGACGCTAAAGTTTACGGCTTAATGACACTTACAGGTTGTTAAACCTGACCAGCGCGCGCTGCTGTAGAGTAAGTCTACCCTTCCGCTTACATCCGGGGCTTACAGAGTGGCGCCGGTGTCGCCTGAGCGTATCGTATACAACATATATATATATGTATCTATATATATAAAGGAGAAAAGCGACTCACTCACTCACTGACTGACTGATCACGATATCTCTGGAACTATTCAACCTACATACTTGAAATTTGGTAGACATGTTCCTTTCATAGAGTAGACATCAGCTAAGAACGGATTTTCCGAAATACGAAACGCAAGGGGCGTTACGGGGGTTAAGAGGCGTTATAAATAATTGTTTCCATGTTTAAACTACTCAATGTACAATTTTGAAATTGGGTTAGCAGATTCCTTTCATAAAGTAGAGTTCCGCTACAAAATGAGTTTGGTGAAAATCGTCCCCCAAGTGGCGTTGCAGGGGCTTAGGGGGCGTTATAGATAATTATTTTCATTTTTAAACTATTTGACGCACTGTCTTTAAATTTGATAAATAGATTCCTTTCGTAGAATAATGATCAGTTACAAAACGGGTTTTGTGAAAACAGACTTCTAAGTGTCGTTGCGGGGATTAAGGGGCGTAATAGATAAATATATCCGTTTTTAAACTACTTCACTACCTGCTTGAAAATTGGTAGGTAAGTTTCTTTCATGGAGTAAATATCCGCTACAAAATGGGTTTTAAAAATTGACCCCAAGGGGTGTTGCGGGGGGGGGGGGTTTAAGGGGCGTTATAAATTCCGATTTTTAATATTAACGTACAGTCTTGAAACTTAGTAAGCAGATTCCTCTCATAGGGTAGAGATACGCTACAAAATGGGTTTCATGAAAATTGCCCCCAAGTGGCGTTGCGGGACTTAAGGGGCGTTATAAATAATTGTTTCCATGTTTAAACTACTCAATGTACAATTTTGAAATTGGGTTAGCAGATTCCTTTCATACAGTAGAGATCCGCTACAAAATGAGTTTGGTGAAAATCATTCCCCAAGTGGCGTTGCAGGGGCTTAGGGGGCGTTATAGATAATTATTTTCATTTTTAAACTATTTGGCGCACTCTCTTTAAATTTGATAAATAGATACCTTTCGTAGAATAATGATCAGTTACAAAACGGGTTTTGTGAAAACAGACTTCTAAGTGGCGTTGCGGGGATTAAGGGGCGTAATAGATAAATATATCCGTTTTTAAACTACTTCACCTACCTGCTTGAAAATTGGTAGGTAAGTTTATTTCCTGGAGTAAATATCCGCTACAAAATGGGTTTTTAAAAAATTGACCCCCAAGGGGCGTTGCGGGGGTGGGGGGTTAAGGGCGTTATAAATTCCGATTTTTTAACTATTAGACGTACAGTCTTGAAACTTAGTAAGCAGAGTCCTCTCATAGGGTAGAGATACGCTACAAAATGGGTTTCGTGAAAATTGCCCCAAGTGGCGTTGCGGGACTTAAGAGGCGTTATAGATAATTATTTCCATTTTTAAACTATTAGACGCACAGTCTTTATATTTGATAAATAGATTTCTTTCATAGAGTAGAGATCAGCTATAAGAAGGTTTTGGGAAAACAGACCTCTAAGTGGCGTTGCGGGGGATTAAGTGGCGTAATAGATAAATATTTTCTTTTTCTACCTGTTTAAAAATTGGTAGGAATGTTTCTTTCATGGAGTACATATCCGTTACAAAACGGGTTTGGGGAAAATTGACCCCCAAGGGGTGTTGCGGGGGGTTAAGGGCAGATATAAGTAATTATTTCTATTTTTAAACTATTAGACGCACAGTCTTGAAATTTGGTGAGCAGATTCCTCTCATAGGATAGAGATACACTACAAAATGTGTTTTGTGAAAATAGACCCCTAGGTGGCGTTGCGGGGGTTCAAGGGGGGTTATTGATAATTTTTTTTGCATTTTTAATTTATTCGACGCACAAATTTTGCTAAGCAGATTCCTTTCATAGAGTGCAATTCCCCTACAAAATGGGTTTTGTGTAAACAGACACCGAAGTGGCGTTGCGGGGTCTCAAGTGGCGTTATAGATAATTATCCCCATTTTTAAACTATTAGACGTACAGTCTTGAAATTTGATAAGCAGATTCCTTTCGTAGAGAACCGCTACAAAATTGGTTTTGCGAATATCAACTACTAAGTTTAATTTCGGGAGATTAAGAGGCGTAATCGATAAATATTTCCATTTTTAAACTATTTGATCATCCTGCTTGAAAATTGGTAGGCATGTTCCTTTCATGGAATATAATTCCTCTAACAAAGAGTAAAACGAAAATTGACCCCTAAGGATGGTTGCGAGGGATCAAGAGGAGTTACAGAAAAATATTCCTTTTTTTAATTGTTATATAAACCCATATACTTGAAATTTTTAAGCATGTTTCTTTTGTTGAATAGGGATGCACTAAGAATGTATTTTAAGTAAATCAAGTTCTGCGGAGGGGTGCAGGGGTTACTGGGACGTATTGACACAAAAAAATCCTTTTTTCGAGCTACAAGGACTATAATAATGAAATTTGGTTTGCATTTTTCTTTTGTTGAATTGAAATCTGCTAAGAAGGTTATTTTGGAAAACGGCTCTCACACGGGATTACGGGGATATTGATAGTAAAAATTTTTTTTTTCTGTTTGATTTAGACTTGAAATTTGGCTTGCATGTTCAATTTACGGAGTAGAGATCCACCGCGAAAATTGGTTTTGCGGGAATCCACTTGGTTTTTGGGTTACGAAAGAACAAACATCATTCTATACTTCAATTTTAGAGATTTTTAGAAAATACAAATTAGATGAGTTCTGCCCTTTTTATTTATCAAGAGGTGACAGTTACAGGTCTAAATATATTTTTCAATACAATCGAATTCTTAATGCTAGGACTTAGATATCAATAATTTATACATATATATAAGCAGTAAAAATTTATAAAACATCATGAAATACCCAGCGAAACGGGCAGGTAAGAGCTAGTATATATATATTACTGATCTCTACTTTTTTTTACCTCTACTTCAGCTGTAGAAATCTAATGGTAATTTTCAGAAACTTATGGTCTGCTACAATGAAATGAAATCCTGGGTCCCACCAAAGATTGTGATGTTGTGAAACTGCTGCATGTTAAATTGAACTGGACCTCAAAGTCATGTAACGAGGTATGAAAGTTAAGAGTTGAAGTATTAACTCAGATACTAATTAGCAGTGGTGTACACAGACTAATTTTTTTGGGTGGGGTAATATTATATTTTGAAAAACATGTAGATGAAAGCGCGGAGGCGTAATCTACAAGCTAAAAATTAAAAATTTGTTGGTCTATAGCAGGGGTGGCCAACCCGCGGCACGCGTGCCACATTGTGGCACGCGGGAGTCGTAACTGTGGCACGCGAAGGCTTTTTGAAAATCACAAAAATATTATGAAAATATTACTGAATTAATTGAATTACAATAAAAAAAAATTGTTATGAAGAGAATATGTAAGAAACAGAAATTTTCAGCGTGAGATTTTAAGGGCGCTAAGCAAGATTTTTCTTTTCTCCAGAAAAACGCCAAAAATAAGATCATGTTCCAAAACTTACAATTCTATTGCTTTGTAACATTCCGAGAAAAGTGTTGAGTAACGTGAGACTAAAAACAAATAAATTCTCCTTCTCTCTCGGACGGTCGAAACTGCCCAAAAAGTCACCCTCTCTCGGGGCGGTTAATTTTTAACATCTCAGATTTCCATTCAAATTTCAGCTTCCCCGTGCAGGGCTGAAGTTTATAGCTATTGGTTGTCAGAGTGATGTCAGATAAAAAGGTTTTTCTGGAGATGTTGGCTATTTACGATTTCTCTAATGTAAAGAGGTAATTCTGCAATATATTAGGAGCGCAGTTGTTGATACGGTAGAAGTAATTCTATCTGCACAAAGTAGCCGCTTTGTAAAGCAGAGGGAGTGTGAACTTGCATCCATGACTAATCAGAATGCTGGATTCGGAGCCTAGAGAATTTGTAGCGTAACATTGGCAAATTGTTTCTAGCTGCCAAACTCAGTTGATTTTAAACTCTGTTTAGCAAGACGTTTAGCCTTTCTTCTTTTCTAAAATTGTTTTTAGGTTTTAGTGTTGAGCGTAGTTGTTTAAATTTTCTTAATTTTCAATATGTTTATGAGTAAACCTTCGACATCGAAAAGAAATTATGAAGATGATATTGCAGCACGTGATTTTAAAATTGTCTGGGAAGAACAATACTTGTTTACACATCAAAATGCCTGTTTGTTTGATATGTGGAATTTGTATAGCAGTTCCAAAACAATTTAACTTGGACCGTCATTTCAAACAACTGCATAGTGATTTTAACAGCAAATATCCTGTTGGATCAAATTTGCGAACGGAATTCATCAATAAAAAAAAAGAAATCTTTAGCCGTCCAACAATCTTTGTTCCAGAAGAGAAATGACGAAATGGAAACCATGGTGAAGGCTTCTTATGAACTTTCTTTGTTATTAGCCCGCAAGAAAAAACCATATTCTGACGGAGAGGAGATAATAAAAAGCAGCCTTTTAATTTTCGCCCAAAATGTCGGTGATCATAATGTCAAAAATATGGTTGATAAAATAGCTTTGTCCAGAAATACCGTCATGCGTCGTACAAATGACACTGAGCCAGGATGTTGGAACGCAAATTGTCTCTGGACTTCAGAATTGCAAATATTTTTCATTAACTTTGGATGAAAGCTGTAATATCACTGACAATGCGCAGTTAAGCATCTTTGTGCGTTACACGATCGAAAATTTTGATACTGTTGAAGAACTTCTTGATTTGTGCCAACTAGTTTTAACTACAGGTGAAGAAATTTTTAAGGAACTTAAAAATGTAATTGAAGTTAACAAAGTAGAATAGACAAAATTAGACAGTGTTTGCACAGATGGAGCACTTTGCATGGTTGGCAGAATAGAAGGTTTTGTTGCATTGCTTGAAAATTATTTGGGAAGAAAAGTTTCCAAGTATCATTGTATTATTCATCAAGAAGCTCTTTGTGCCAAGGACTTAAACTTGCCTTTCGTTGTTGACCCCGTGGTGCGCTGTATCAACAAAATACGAGCTCGTGCTCTGAATCGACGAAGATTTCGTACACTTTTCCCCGAAGAAACGGAAGAAAATGGCGAGTTACTCCTTCATTGTAGTATGCGCTGGCTTTCCAAAGGAAGTTAGTTCACTTGCGAGATTTTGGAGCTTTAGGGAATGTGTTTTAGAATAGCTGGTAGAAAGCGATGAACTGCCCAGTGAATGCTCGCTTTTCAGGAGTGAAAATTGGCTGTGGGATTTAGCTTTACTTACTGATATGATGGAACATTTAAACAATTTAAATTTAAGATTACAGGGAAAAAATTGTATTTTTCCTACCCTAATTGGACATATATCTTCTTTTGTGAACAAACTTTTGCCTTTTTGTCTGGATTTTGGAGAAAAAAAATTAACTCATTTCCCATTCATGCAGGAATTATCTGCCAAAGTTAGTAATGTTCCAAACTATGATAGATTTAAAAATTTAATATCCATTTTGAAGGAATCTTTCAGTGCCAGGTTTGAATATTTTAAAGATGATAAAAAAAATACTGAACTTTTCACTAATCCTTTTTCGATTTCTCTTCAAGACATTAATTCTTACCCACCTCAGGTACAAATTGAAATTATTGACCTACAGCACCATATTACTCTAAAAAACAAATATAAGGAAATTATTTTCACCGCAAATGATCCGAATTACATCGAATTTTGGAAATTTGTGCCACCAAGTAATTTTCCAAATTTACATGATTTAGCGGTCAGATATTGTTGTAGGTTTGGATCAACATATGTTTGTGAAGAAATTTTTTCTGTTATGAACGTAATTAAATCAAAATATCGCTCGAAATTAACTGATATGCACCTAAAACACCTAATTTTATTAGCATCTTCACGAACAAATCCAAATATAGATGATTTAGTAAAAAAACTACAGATTCAAAAGCCACATTAAGAGACTGCTTAGTAATCATTTAAAATTAAATGTTTCAAGTTGCTTATTTTTATTTTGTACCTTAGCTAACTGACTGATCCTGTAAAAATTTATCAACAATAAAATATAAGTTTCTACTTTTGTTTTATTTGTTATACCATTTTTTTTTTTTTTTTTTTTACATTTTCACTGCATAGAACTTGCATTTCAAAGTATGTTTTGGTGTAAATAACCCATAATAAGCCTATATGTAACATTTTTTCACTTTTGTATATTTTTTAGTTTGGTGGAAAAGTTGGAAGTGGCACGCGTAATTTTTTTTTATCAGATTGTGGCACGCTTCCCAAAAAGGTTGGCCACCTCTGGTCTATAGCGAGGAAGATCTGATCCCCTAACTCCTGCTTCCCTTTGTGCGCTATTGCTAATTACCTGCCTAAAAACCACGAGGCTCGTTGTTGTGAAACATCATGTAGCTCTAAATCAGTGAGTCTCAATCGGTGTGAAGGGAAGTTTATCATAATGAATATATAAAATAGGTTTTTTAAATTGAAAGTACGTAGCGTACGAATAAAAAATTAGTATTAAATATGTTATTATCATATATTAAATAAATGCCATTAATTTCTAAAAAAATCAAAGATAAACTATGCTCTGAAGATCCAGTACCTGGAAAAGCGTTAAATGTATGTAGCATTAGCGCAAGAAACCGAAAATTTCGCAATGAAAGAATAAATACACAAAAAGAAAAGATAAAAGAAAGGGGAGAAAAAGAAAACAAGGAAAGAAAAGAAAATCGTGGCTAATGTTCTGATTCTGAATAAGAACAACTTTTTTTTTGTAGTATTTTCCTCCTCTCCCCTTTTACACAGATCAAGTAAAACTTATATTGACTCATTATTAAAAAGAAAAATGTTGCCTACAAAATTGTAAATGTAAAATTGTAAAAATGTTGCCTACATATTTATTTTATTTATATGTCATTATTTTTGTAAATCTATTTAACTTTTTGTTGGATGAATATTATTCACAGGCGTAACTTTTATTCAACTGATGGAACACAATAATTATATAATATAATTGTATCGAACTTCAAATGAACTTTTAACATTTCCACATAAGGAATCCTTTGTACTAGTAAAATAAGGGCTATCTATATAATTTTAACGCAATGCTAATACATGTAATAGCTACATTTGTACTCAAAAATAAGCTTCTTGGACATTTAAAATATATATAAGCAAGCTTTTTAAGTCCTAATTATGAAATATATTAGAATTGTCATACTTAGGTTTAATGGAATATACCTCACATGAAATAAATACCCTACGAAAAGGACTTATGTTCAGCTCTCAAAATTAACTTTGTGCTATAGCTACTCTGAAAAAAAAGGCCATCAAGCACATACATATCTCATTAAATGTGAAATTGTAATAAGCGGATAAATAAAAATAGAGCTGAAAGCTTCAGTAACATTAATTTTTCTTTTATTATAAATTTTAAGAAAATTGTTTTGTTCGGCCCTAATGTTGTGAAAATTCAAAAAATTTTACGTGGAAAATGATAAAATCAAGACTCCTCTAATAAATGTTTTAAGTGCCTAAAATCCGGCGAATAACGCACACTTTTAACACCAAAAAATTAGTTTGAAAATTAGGGATGCGCGTTATACGCCGGGTATAAAAATGGTAACCTTAAAAATTGAAAAGAGATGAGCACATAAAAACAAATTAGACTTCTACATATATCGAAGTATTGTTTAAATGATATTCCTTATGAACATACAGGGGTGTGATTCTAGAAGTATACTATTTTTTCAAAAACTTAGGATAATATCTCGAATAAATGACTTCAAAACATAAGATTATTTGCACAAGTACAGTTCAAGTTTCTTTGTAAAAAAGGGGGTGAGCGTTATACGGCGAATATATTTTAAAACTAAAAATGTAGCTTTTTCGAAAGTATAGGTGCTCGTAACATGCCGGATTTTGCGGGGTTTTTTTTTTTTTACTTATATAAATGTTATTTTTAAAACATGGAATTCATGAACTACCTAACCAAGTTAGTTCAAGTAAATACATTATTAGATTCTCTGTGCTTTAATTAGTTATTTTATTTAATAACAATTGCCTAATCATTAAAGATTAAAGACTGCCTATTTTGATATTGGATAAAATGTTTGGAATATTTTATAAATGTGCGCAAGTTATTTTGCCATCAAGGCAAAGTAGCCTAATAATTCATAATTTATAAGTTGTAAAAATTTAAATATAACTATTGCTGTGTTATATTCTGTTATTTTTCATTATTGTTTCACAAAACTAGAAATATTCATATTTTCTGTTCTGTTTTTTTATTGTTTATCAGTTAATCTATCGTAATATGAAACGCATTTTTTGAGACTAACTATTTAATCATTAGTTAATTTACGAAACAACAAACTTGTTTTAATAACAAATTGTTTATTTTTTTTCGTTAATGGTGTAGCATTAGTTAATTGATGAAACACCTAGCCATTTCTTATGGTAACTGAAAAAGTGTGAAATTTTTAATTATTACGCACTTTTTTTTAACTGATTTGATAAATTTTTTCACGAAATACCTAGGTATTATATGAAATAAATTAACTATATGCTTTGACTGAAACATAGATATAAAATGTTAACTTTTCAAACTCGATAAGAATATATTCGAGAACACTGTTACATGCCTATAAGTAGGGTCACACATATAAAAAGCGAGATCCAGTGCAAATTGTCCCGCATTCTCTCTTATTGCTCCTAATAATAATATCAATTTCATGTAACAGAGTGACATTTTAGTGGTAAACATTTTGCTGTTTAATTAAATTTCACAACTAAAAATGACACATGTAAACTATAAATATTAATTATTTATTAAACTCTGGGGTACATAAAATTGGAAAACATTTTTTTTTTTTTTTTTTTTTTTTGCACACTTTTAAACTAAAAATAAGAATTCAAAATTCCAGTAATAGTTAAGTATTGCACAGAACTTTTAATTTTATTATTTTTTTATAGCTTATAACAAATTCATTAATAATATCCTCTTAATATAGTTCCTTCGTCAATTTCACTATGGATAATTAATTCAAATTTGATTAATTTTTGATAAGCATTTTTGGTCACGGGCGTGGGCAAATCATTAATATGTTAACTCGCTTATCGCTCACAGCAATAATACGTGATTTTACTTAGCATACGAATTTGAAAGCAACATTATTTTTCGATTACGTTATCATTATTATTATCAATAAATAATTTTATTTTAAAATAACTAGCATATGCTAAGAATTTTATAAAATAAATTAATGAATATTTAAAAGTATAGAATTAACATAATGTAATAATCATTATATCAATAAATTTGAACGGTTAGTGCTCAAAATATCTCCACCACTACAACTGCATCACGTATTCAACTAATTAGAAACATAATATTTCAATTTTTATTTAAGTAAGAAAGATGCGAATAATCTGAGAGAGATCAAGATAGACTCAAAATATTTTACAAACGCATGGTCAGATACGCTTACAAAAACGTTTATTATTATTATTTTAAAGAAATAATTGGGAAGCGCTTTGTTTTCTTATAAGAAACATAAGGCTGTTTTCAAAGATAAAATGTTTATTTTGCTTAGAAATTATTTAGAAATCAAATTATAGCAAATAATTTTTTACTACATTGAAATTATTGCAGGCTAAATAAATTATATGATAATAATACTTTTTTCTGCTGTAATTTTGTAATTATAGATGATTTTTTTCAACTAAAAGACTACGTCAGAAATGCACGTTGGCGGATGGTTGTAGAGCAGAGTAATCTCCAAAATGGGGTATACACACTATAAGAGGTATACAACGAGGTACTTGAGGTATGTCAAAGAAGTAGGGTAATGATCACTTGTAAGTATTTGATCGTGTATCACATGAGTGAGAGATTCTCTCTTAGACCGCTGTGTCTATTTTCATTAGCATTTCATTTGTGTACCCTGTGTTTATGGTGAAAAGAGGCAACATTTCTCATACTATATTAATTTATTGCGGTGCTCGCCACACATCAGTTTCGTGTGTTTACATCGCTCTGCGCCCGCCAGGCCAGATTCTCAAAACTATTCTAAGGGGTTGCCATATTCCGTAAGGGACCCATGGTCGGGTTTACCACAGAGTATCCCTCCAGTGACTGAGGGTAAACAGCCCAAGGGAACGACATTAGTTTTTAAAATTTTATAAACATTATTTTCTTTCTCCCACCCCCCTTTTTTTTTGAGAATCCGTACTGGTAGAAATACATTAACAATTTGAATATGATATATATACAGAAAAAAGAGAACATGTAAATAAGATATATACAAATATAATATAAAAAAAATTTCCAACTGAAAATTCTTCTAGAAGGAGAAAAAAATTATGTAACATAAGTGGCTAGTTTTTTTGGAAAATGTACATGTCTTCCTGATTTTGTGGTATATATTGGTTTTTTGTTAGTAAGATATTTTATCATCTTTTACACTTTTGCTCACTGAAGGTGGAGTTTCACACACAGTTTCTGAGAGAAGATGTGCGGGTTTGACGCGATCTAGAGAAACTTTAGTTTTTCGACCATTAACGTCAATGGTGATAGATTTGTCTGTTCTGGACAGAACTTTATGTGGTCCAGTATACGGTTAACATAAAGGTGGTTGCACACGATCGATTCTCAAAAAGATATGAGATGATGATTTTAGTGAAGGATGAATGTAGAATCGATCAGTGCAGTGAGCAGATGTTGCAACAGGATTCAGTTGTTGCATTTTGTGACGAAGATAAAAGATGAAATTATTATCACAAAAAGGAATGTTTGATATATCTATCATGTCACTAGGAAGACGTAGGTTTGTTCCATAAACAATTTCAGCACAAGAAGATTGCAGATCTTCTTTAACTGCTGTTCTAATGCCGAGAAGAATGATGGGGACTATTTCAGACCATCTATCATTCTCATGGGCTTTAATGGCTGATTTTAAATGTCGATGGAAACGTTCCACTATTCCATTTAAAATTGGATGATATGTTGTAGTTTTGATCTTTTGCGTTCCCAGCATGCGAGTAAATTCAGCATACATTGATGAACGCATCTGGGTTCCTTGATCAGAGGTGATTATAGATGGGCAACCAAAACGAGAGATCCAAGTGTCAAAAATTGCACGGCAAATGGTTTTTGCTTGCATGTCTGGAATGGGGATTGCTTCTGGCCATCTGGAGAAGCGGTCGATTATCGTAAGAAGATAACGATGACCTTCAGATGGTGGCAAGGGACCTACAATATCTATGTGAATGTGAGTGAATCTAGCGTCAGGAAGAGAGAACGTTCCTAGAGGTGTTTTAGTGTGCCTTTGGATTTTCGACTTTTGACACGATTCACAACACCGGACCCATTGCTTTATTTGGCTTTTCATGCCAGGCCACACGTAGCGAGAGCAGATGAGTTTTGTAGAAGCTACTATCCCTGGATGTGCAAGATTATGAAGATGGTTGAATATTGTTCTTCGAAACGATGCAGGGACGAAAGGACGTGGAACTCCTGTAGAAATATCGCAAAGCAAATTGCAATCTGAGGTTTGGCATGGTTTTAGCTCTAATTTAAGAGATGATTCATTATTCTGCAGAAATTTTTGAACTTCTGGATCATTTTTCTGTGCTAATGCAAATTCTTTAAAATTTAAATTTGGAGAATTAGTAATTGAATCAATTTCGATTCTGGAAAGTGCATCAGCAACTATGTTCTCTGAACCTTGCACATGCCGAATGTCGGTAGAATATTGGGAAATTAAATCTACGTGGCGTAGTTGTCGAGGAGAACATTTATTTGGGTTTTGTTTAAAAGCATAAATTAGGGGCTTTTGGTCAGTGTATATTGTGAAGTTTCTGCCTTCTAACATATGCTTGAATTTTCTTATAGCCGAATAAATTGAAAATAGTTCCCTATCATAAGTCGACCACTTTTGCTGACCTTTGTTAAGTTTCATGGAGAAAAAGGCTATTGGTTCCCATTTCCCCTGTGATAATTGGGATAAAGTGCCACAAATAGCAATATCTGAAGCGTCCACCCATAGGCTCAATTGAGCCCCTGGAATAGGATGTCTTAAAAGGGTAGCTTCTGCCATAGCGTTTTTCGCTGCAAGAAAAGCTTGTTCTGCGTTTTCATTCCATTTTAATGGTTCGGATGGTTTACGAACACTAGAATGAGATTTCTTTTTATTTGTATGTCCTTCTAGAAATTGAACAATGGGAGCAAGTATATGTGCGGCTTTTGGTATAAAGCACCTATAAAAGTTAAACATGCCCGAAAATCTACACAATTGTGTTAATGTGTTTGGTTTAGGAAAATCTAGAATTCATTTTACTTTATCAAGTAGAGGTTTAATTCCATTTTCTGACAGATTAAAGCCTAAAAAGTCTATTGATGATGCACCAAATATGCATTTAGATACATTAATGCATAGACCATATTCATCTAATTTTGAAAATAGGTTTTTTAAATGTTGTTGATGTTCCTGGGGATTTTTAGATGCAATTAAAATGTCATCGACAAAAGCGTAAATTCCAGGTAAGCCACGAGTGACTTCATCGATAAAGCGTTGAAACGTTGCGGATGCGTTACATAATCCAAATTGCATTCGTGTACTTTCAAATAAACCAAACGGAGTTCAAATTGCCGTTTTGTGTATATCATCTGGGTGAATAGGAATTTGATGATAGGCTTTTACTAGATCAATTCGACTAAAAACTTTTGAGCCATGTAATTCAGCTGTAAAATCAGCAATACAAGGAATGGGGTATTTATCTTTTAATGTTTGAGAATTTAACGCTCTATAATCACCAACAGGTCTCCAATCTAAAGTACCTTTCTTAGGAACCATATGAAGTGGGGAAGCGTAGTTACTTTTTGAAGGTCGTAAATGTCCCAGATGCATCATGTTTTGAAATTCTGTTTTTGCAATTTTTAGGCGATCTGGTGCCAACCTTCGGGGTTTTGCCACCACAGGAGGTCCTTTTGTTATTATATGGTGAACAGTGTTATGTTTCACTGTTTGATTTGGATTAAGCAATTTTGTGATCGAGGGAAATTCTTTCAAAAGTTTATGGTAAATTGTATCTTTAGAGAAAGAAATCTGGACTGAATGGAGATTAGCATGTTTTAAATGGCCTACTGATTGTAATTTTGTTTTAGTATCTCTAAGACATTTATGTCTGAGATCTGGCACCAATTCAAAATAATGGAGGAAATCTGCACCAAGAATTGGTGTACTTACATCTGCAATCAGAAAAGTCCACATAAAATCTCTTCGTAAATTAAAATTTAAGGTTAATGTTTTCTGCCCATATACATTAATTGAGGATGAATTCGCGGCAAAAAGGGTTTGTTGTGAAGCATTTCTTTTTTGATAGGCATTAGCAGGAATTAAAGACACGTCAGAGCCGGTGTCGATCAGAAAGGAGATATTTGTTGTACGGTCTCGAATGAACAGGCGACGTGATTCCTTGGGCAAAGAATAAGTCGCCATTATTCTTTGCTGGCTTCGTTTCCCTGCCATGTGCATGGTTTAATGCATTTTTCTTCTCTACATTTTTTTCCGAAACGCCTGTGAAACCAGCAAATCGAAAAATCACGCTTATTCGAAATGCTTCTTTCACGGGAATTTTTGTTCCGACGGTATGGAGAGCGACCACGAGAGATTGAAAGACGATCAATTCTTTGCTTTAATTTTTCAATTTCACGAAACAGTTTAGATTCTAATGATTGTTCTTTTTTATTAGAAACAGAAAAAGTTTCAATAGGAGATGGCGAGACTTCGAGAATTCTGTCCGCAATGTCGGCGGCTTTGTCTAACGTGAGGTCAGAAACAACAGCTAAAATTGTTTGAACCGAAGACGGCAAACGCTGCAGAAATAACTCCGTCATCAGTTTATCGTCAACATTCAAAGAGTCTGCGCGTCGTTTTATGTTACGCAGTAGTTCGGAAGGTTTTTGAGAACCTAATTCTTCCCCCGAAAGGAGTTTCCGAATCTCCTGCTGGGACGATTCCCCCGAACGATTTATGAGTTCGTTTTTTATTTGCGCGTAGGGATCAGTGGCATTTGGGTGCATGAGGACATCGCGAACTAAAGACGCGGTGTCGGGAGGGAGATGAGCTACTATGTAATTGTGTGTGTGTGTGTGTACTTAGTTAAAGACTCAGTTATTGGTTTTGGGGTTGCTAAAGCGAATGTACTCTCGCACATAACAAACCACAAGGTGGGATCGGATCTATTATATACTGGTATTTTTACAGCATTTACTTCCGACATTGTGCAAGGTTTTAGAACAAAATTACTAAATAAACAATAAAATAGATATACATTCAATAATACACTGCTATAATAATCAGTAATATTATAGTTAATTAGAATTTGGCATTTTCATCTATAGTATACATGATATTTTTAATTTGTATCACAAGAATTTTATTTCATCCGAAATTATCACATGCAATCAATTAATTTTAGCATTAAATATGAAAGAATAAATAAAATACGAAATCGATAAAACAATTCAAGTTAAATTAAAAGCACAGAAAAATGAAACAGAGAAAAAAAATCCACTTATCTGTGATACAGTTGAAGATGAGAGACACACCCGAAATCGAAACCAAGGAAGTAGATGCTCGGATCCATAGACAAAGGAATTGAGTGCTTATACTAAATTTAGTTGAATGACGATGTTTTTTTTTCATCACCATCGTAAAATACTATTCACGAGGTAAAGGTTTTGCGTGGAGATACGGGGTCACCACTATGGTGAAAAGAGGTAACATTTCTCATACCAAATTAATTTATTGCGGTGCTCGCCACACATCGGTTTCGTGTGTTTACATCGCTCTGCGTCCGCCAGGCCAGATTCTCAAAACTATTCTAAGGAGTTGCCATATTCCGTAAGGGACCCATGGTCGGGTTTACCACATGTTCCTCTCAACATCATAAATACATCGGTTTTAAAGCGCATGCGCACAACGACAGGGAGTTAAGCCTTTGAAAGGGAGAGACTTCTGAACGTTTATAAAAAGCTACTACACATTACTCACATTAAATTGTAATTAAAAATGCGTATTTTTAACTTAATATTAGAATACATGCGTGTTGCTTAAAATAAATAATTTGATTTTTGACCACACACACATAACATGTGTATGTGTGTAATATGGGATACAACTTATAATCATTTTTTTTCGTGGTAACCGATCAAAAATGTTCGGAGACCACTGTTGTAGAACACAGCCTCTTGTCAGGTTCCAATCTCCAATCTTAGGTAAGAATGACATTAATACTTTTGGTCCTAAGGTTAATGTAGATTAATGACTAAGTTAAAAATATAAATATTATGGAAATCAACGTTTTGATGAAGATAAGACGTCATTTTAGAAATGGCGTTGCGGCATCCACCAATCAGTGTTAATGATGGGAGTTAACCAATTCATTCATCCGTTCGTAAAATTGAAAACAGAGAGTTAACAAAGTATTTAAAGGTCCTTCAACTTCTCTCGGATGAAACTATTGTTTCCCATCGCACTATATAATTGAAATGATAAAGATCTAACACAACTAATCTTTCCCATCACATTTAGCAATACCCAGGGCCGATCATAGGAGGTGTGCAACGGGTGCACCTCACGCGGGCGTCCGAAACAAGGGGCGGCCACAGGCCCGATTTCTATTATTCAAGCAAAATTGTTTGTGAATTTCTCAAAATAAAATTTGCAATAAGTCGAATAAATACGCTGAATTTTAAAGAGTTATTGAAAAATCAAAATAAGTCTTTATTTCACGACAGCATTGCATAGTTTAAGAAAAGTAGAATGTTAGCGCACAGTCTGTTGGTCCATCCACATTGTCCATTAATGTCTACTCTTTACACACATCCTTCATTTGATAGCAAAATTCGTGGCAGAGCCAGCAATACCGCAATAGAAAATGTTCTTTTTACAAGCTTTTATTTAACTTACAATGTATGTATGTAATTTGTTCGGGTGGAATCTTGCAACTCAAATTTTGAAGCTGATATCTTCATCCTATTGAGCTGAAATTTTGTATACACGTTTAGTTTGGATGACAATGCATGTTTTGAACATTTATATTCCGATATTGCAATTAATTCATTAAGAATATATTAATTAAAAACCTTAAAAACCATTAACATCATTACAACAATGCAGACCAACTTTGATATGTCTGCATTGTTGTAATAATGCTATTGTTACAACAATGACAAAAGTTGGCGTCGAAAATCGGTTTTCAGCCAAACTGGAATTTCATAACGTTGAGCTATTGACTGTATTAATTAATTGTCTAAAAAATAATTACTTTTCTACAACGTAAAAATAATCTAATTTCTACAACGTATACATTTTTTTTACAAATTTATATCTATTTTCTTGGATTTAAATTCAAAACAAAAAAGTAGAGCTATTTTTCAAGTAGATTGGTACATTGTATTCCTTTCACAACGCTGCCAAGTTAAACTGAGATGGAGTATTGTAGAAATTCTTTAAAAAATTTATCTTTCATCTATGAAACTCAGACAAAAAATAATTACAGAATCGGAAAGATCATTTATTTCGTCCAGATACGGTATAATGTTTTTTACAAAAGAATAACATTTGTATTTCTTACAGTTTTTTTAAATGAGTCAAAATTGATGCGTTTTTATGAAAATAATGTCTAAACTGTTGCGCATGAATTTTTTTTGTTTAAATGGATCGACATTCCGTACCAAAAAAGCTCATGCTTTGCTCTTTTAGAATCAGTCATTTAAAAAATAAAATGCCGAAAAAACCTTTTTTTTAACGATTTTTCAAAAAATACCCAAAATTTTAACTTAACATTTAATAACTTCGTCATTTTTGAAGATAATCTCATAAAATTTTTTCTTCGTGTGTAGAACAATATTACCCAAGATCTGTACGAAGATTGAAAAATTGCTTAAAAATAACGGATTTAAAAAAATTGTGTTTTTCGTCGAGTACCCTTTTTGCGAGAATTCATTTAGCTAGACTGTTCGAAAATAACCGGCAAACGACCTAGCAACAATGATGCGTTGAATGAGATGAACAGACTGAGAAACCTGTCCAGTGATAACTAAAAAGTAAAAAATAAATTAGAAGTAAAAAAACCTTTTTAAAAACAACCTTTTATTTAACTTACAATGTATGTATGTATGTATGTATGTATGTAATTTGTTCGGGTGGAATCTTGCAACTCAAATTTTGAAGTTGATATCTTCATCCTATTGAGCTAAAATTTTGTATACACGTTTAGTTTGGGTGACAATGCATGTTTTGACCATTTATATTCCGATATTGCAATTAATTAAAAAGATATTAATTAAAAACGTTAAACTAGTTTTGAGCGCCAACTTCGATATGTCAGCATTGTTGTAATAATGTTATTGTTACAACAATGACAAAAGTTTGCGTCGAAAATCGGTTTTCAGCCAAACTGGAATTTCATAACGTTGCGCTAATGACTGTATTAATTAACTCTGTCTAAAAATAATTACATTTCTACAACGTAAAAATAATCTAATTTCTGGAACGTATGCAATTTGTTTAGAAATTTTTATCTATTTTCTTCGATTTAAATTTAAAAAAAAAAAGTAGAGCTATTTTTCAAGTAGATTGGTACATTGTATACCTTTCTCAACGCTGCAAAGTTAAACTGAGAGGGAGCATTGTAGAAATTCTTTAAAAAATTTATTTAACTTTAATCTATGAAACTCAGACAAAAAATAATAACAGAATCGGAAAGATCATTTATTTCGTCCCGATAAGGTATAATGTTTTTTGACGAAATAATAATATTTGTATTTCTTAGGATTTTTTTTAAATAAATCAAAATCGATGCGTTTTTATGAAAATGTCTAAATTGTTGCGCGTGAATTTTTTTTTGTTTAAATTAATGGACATTCCGTACTAAAACAGCTCATTCTTTGCTTTTTTAAAATGAGTCATTTAAAAAATAAATGCCGAAAACTTTTTTTTACGATTCTACAAGAAATACTCAAAATTTTAATTAAACACTTAATAACTTCGTCATTTATGAAGAAAATTTCGTGTGTAGGACAGTATTACCCAAGATCTGTACGAAGATTGAAAGAATTGATTAAAAATTACGGATTTCAGAAAAAATTGTGTTTTTCGTCTAGTACCCTTTTTGCGAGAATTCATTTAGCTAACTGTTCGAAAATAGCCGGCAAACACCTAGCAACAATGATGCATTGAATGCGATGAACATACTGAGAAACCTATCCAGTGATAACTAAATTTGAAAAATAAATTAAAAGTAAAAAAGCTTTTTTAAAACAAGCTTTTATTTAAACGCGCTAAGAAGAATAAAATAAATTTTTCTTTAAAACTTTTTTTACTATCAACTTTTTCCGTCATTACACAATTTATATGATATAAAAGCTCGTCGCGAGATTAAAGTACTCTTATTTACTTAGTTTGAAATTTTAAAAAATTAAAATCAATCAGATCAAGTTATTTAATTTACTTGTTTATCTGCAGAGGTAAATCTCGCGACAAGCTTTTATATCATATAAATTGTGTAATGACGGAAAAAGTTGATAGTAAAAAAAGTTTTAAAGAAAAATTTATTTTATTCTTTTTAGCGCGTTTAAATAAAAGCTTGTTTCAAAAAAGCTTTTTTACTTTTAATTTATTTTACTTATCAGCGACACTGTGGATCGATGCTTAGCAAAGATGTTTAAAAAATGATTTTTGCGAAACTTGCTTTACGAAAATATCTAATATGGTTATTATTACCAAAAACATAGATTTTTTCAATTCAAAATGCATTTGAGGAAATTAAAAGTTTTCAATTTAGGTAATGGCCTTGATATTTAGAAAAACAAAATAGGGGAAAGAAGTGATTTTTGTGTATTTGCATTTTTATTAATATTTTACTTTTATACAGGTAGATGAGTTCAAAACGTCACCGTTAAGTATTAGTCAAATTATGAAAAATTATCTAGAGGGGTGGCCAGTAGCGCACACAAAATTTTTTTAGGGAGGAATCCGTGGTCGAAAGTCCCCCAACTCGTATCATACCTCAAGACAACATCACTTGATTCTTCTGATTTTGTTGATCTTGTTAACAAAAAGCAGTAAAAAATAAATGATTGAATTAATAGCATTAATTAATAAAATAAATTGTTAATTACGAGTACTTAATTAAATTTTACGTTATACATATAAATAGGATTATCATCAATCGGAAAAAGAACTCAAGGGCTTTGGGGGTGTCTGGTCCCCCAAGACACCCCCTTGAGTGCGCCACTGGGGGCGGCACTATAGGTATTTGCTCGCGGGCGGCCGATACCGTAGGATCGATCCTGGCAATACTTCTACAGACCTCCATATAGATTTCAGGTGGATATTACAGTGTTGCTCTTCTCTTTTATAATAGAACTTTTCTTGTAGAAGAAAAATAAAGTTGTTTGATATATTCTTTTAAATGAGTAAAATGTACCAAAATGCTGAACTTATATGATAGTCGATTCTTTATTATTATTTTTTTTAAAATTCAAAATGGGCTTAACTCTTTTCAGAAGATGTTTTCCCCCCTTTAGAGAATAGGGGGAATGGATGCAGATAACTATAAGCTATCCAAGTAGGATGAGATGCAGTGGTGTGAATCCAGACATCTTTTATGAGGGAGGGTTATATTTTAAAACACTTAGGCCAAATCGCCAAGGCGTAATCCCGTTGGTATCCCTCCTGTCGGTCAAAAGAGGAGGAGGTGAACCTCCTCCACTACGTACGCCACTAGTGCAGTGACTCCCAAAGCGGTGTATATTGACCCCTAGGGGTCTATGACGACCTCCAAGGGGTCCACGTAGGCAAAAAATAATTTGGGGGTCCATGAGGTGTAAATGGGGGGGGGGGTCTACGATAGAGGCTCTCATTTAACCAGATCGTGATATTAACTTTAATAGGAAATTTAATCAAATTGAAACCAGACTTACCTATATAACAGATTTATTTACTAAATTTAATGAGGTTAATTTGTATTTATAAGGCGATTTTATTAAAGAAAGGACCTCATTTCAGCGTTTCTTGTCTGTGTATGCCAAAATTAAGCTAAAGAATTATAATATTAGACGTCGTGAATTTGTTCAGTTTCTCAATTGTAACAGACAATCTGCCAGAAAAAAAGAAATTTTAACCAACATTCTCCATTAAAATGTCCATTTTTTAGATTCTGAAACTATGTTTGGTAAAGCTTTGACAATGGTAATATCACAGTAGGCAATGAATTCATATGGCCACATTGAAAAAAAATGTCAGATAATGAGAATTAGGCACTAACGAAGATCTTTAAGTAATGTTTAGAAACGGATGTCAGCAATTTTGGCTTTAAAAAGATATACCTGTTATTTATCCCAAATTATGGATTATCTTGAGGAAGTTTGTAATTGTTTTTCCGATTGAGAAGGAGTTACATCGCGTTTGCTAATCTCAAAAACAAAACAAAAAAGACGAAGAAAAGACTGGACCTTATTAACAGAGGAGATATAAAGGGTTAAACCTGAAAAGATTGATACCAAATGTTGAAAATTCTTTATTGAATCCCCAGATTCATCCCTCCCACTAAAAGCATTTGATTTTTGCTCAGTTATTTTATGTAACAGTTATTTTTTGCCTTAATTAACATGTGTTTCTTAAATTTTAAGCACTTTACTTCACTACTGTTAGAAATTTAAATCTTTTAAAAAGTAGCTTTATACCAACAGTCAAAAAAACACATTTAAGTTGAAAAATTTGCAAAAATTCGATATTAAGTAGGGGTCTACCCCAAACAGAAAAACCTGGCAAGGGGTCTATGAGGCGAAACAGTTTGGGAACCTCTGCACTAGTGAGATCCCCTGAGAGGAAATCTCGTAGTGGGCTTTTTGATCCAGGTGTTGATGTTGGCATTGTAATGACTTCACTCAGCCCATAAATATAAAATTTATTAAGAGTAAAGATTAACTAAGAACACTCGTTCCGAGATTGATATCACAGTCTCTGTAATTGGCAATAGCCGCCAAAAGTCCTTCGCTGTTGACTATAATCGCAGATGCAGGGTAATAGCAGCCAAAGTCCTTCGCTGTCGACTATAATCGCAGATGCAGGGTAAAAGCAGCCAAAGTCCTTCGTTGTCGACTATAATCGCAGATGCAGAGTATCAGTTTCTCGCTAGATCGCTCGAGAGGCTTCTAAGCGGTTCTCTCTCCATCTCCCTTCAAAATTTAACCCGCGCCTTTTAAAGTCCAGGTTGCTCTCGGTCACCCTTTTCGGCACCCTTTGTCCCTTGTCTCGTCGGCTTCTCCAACGTGGGAAAATTCCTGGTCCAAATGTTGGGTGCCGCCTCAACGTCCCGCCGTCGCCAAGGATGCGTGGGAAACCGAAATTCCACAAAGGCCGGGGAATATGCCCACTCACGGATTCTGAGGAATGGTCGTGGGAACAGAGGTCAGAGCCCATTCGGGCCACTTTTTCCCAGCAATTAGGGAAAAAAGAGCGGCTACATTACAGCTGGTTAATTAGGGAAAAGAGAGCGGCTTCATCACAGCATTAACAAAAGAGCTCATGTATGAATGTGACATTGTACACGAGTCCGAATTTTATTTATTGACTTATAAGTCTACATTTAAAAATCGAATCGAATCCTGGTTTTGCTGCGAGCAGAAATTTAAGCCTGCGTCTCTTCTAAAATATTCTTGAACCAGGGATTTCAAAATAATTTTAAGGGAATTTGTGTAAGAAAAAGAAATGCATTGGGTTTTGTGTAGGGGGGGGGGGAGTTCTGCGTTCATTTGACCACCACTGGGGCATATGTTTTTATCAGTGTTTAAGTGATCGGCATTTAAATCATTCTATTATATGGATATTTTACAGGAGTATTGCCAGAGAAAAAAAATATCGGGGCAATGGGGGGGGGTATTTAAATTAATCAATGTCCTTTCAATCAGTGACATTATATTGTTACAGTTAGTACTACAATTATGTAGGATTAGTTACAGATGCCAACAATTAACATTATTTTAGTTGAATTTTAGTTCAGTTTTATTTGCATTGAAAAAAGGTAATTAAATAAGTTTATGAATGCCATTCACAAATTTATTTTTAAATAGCTATAAATATAATTAACATAATTATATGATAAGTGATTGAAACTACATAAAATTAATGAATGTATTAAATTTATATGAAGTCATATGATAAATATAATTATGTTTTTCCAGTCTATAATTTCTTGTGGATCGCTGTTGCCAACTCTTTGCTTTTTACAGAAACGTTCTTTTAAAATGCATATTTGTCAAGAATGCTAACGCACATAGGAAACAAGATATACTTGATGTAAAAAAGTAACCTCATTTAAAATCAAAAGAAAAACCTTAAATTTCATTGCTTGTGAAAACTGCTCGCTATTGAAGACTGCTTTTAGAGTAAATCAGAAAGTTGAACAATAAACTAAATTTTCACATACTATATTCTGGGAATAGCAAAATTACAAAATACAAAAACGAATGAATTTTTTTTGTGAATATTTCGTATTTACATAATTTTATGAGATATACGTTAATTAGAACAAATTCAGAAAGAATAAAAAAAAAAAGTGTTGAAACCTTACCATAATTTTATATTTTCCTAACAATCCTTGGATTAGAAAAATATTTTTAATTAATTGCGCAAAAAATTCAATTTTAACTCAATAAGAGATGCAGTCTTATTCCCCGCAGTGGGAAACATGCATCCTGAACGAGCGCATGACAATTTTGAATTTTTTCCCTTTCAAGAGTATTCCACGTAAATTCGTTAAATGAGAAATTGATTTGGTTTAAGCTTATGTCATAGAAGAACTACATGAATGTTAGGTTTTTTTACAATTGTCATCATAACTTTTAGTACATTTCAATGACGAGGATGGCATCGCAACCAATATCTCGTAACTCTTGCACATCATATTCTTGAATACTCTGAGACTTCTTTTTTATTCCAATAATTAGTCCTAATTCGAATTGAACCAAATTGATCAACAAAAGTGTAAATTAGAGGGAATACTCAGCAATAATTAGAAGTTACGTTGTGCTTCATTTATTTTGGTAGCTGGACTTTTTTGTTTTGTTTTTTGTTTGGCTATTACCTGTAGTGGCATACACAAAGTTGGGGTTTGGGAGTTCAACCCCCCATCCCGATAGATCAACATATTTTTAATTTCTGTCATAAAGATTACGCCTCTGCGTCTTCGTCTACGTGTTTTTTTGAATGTGCATCTCCCCCCTCCTCCCTTAAGAGAGGTCTGTGTACGGTGCTTGTTACTTGGAACATTTTTACGACAGGTGACGATATTTTACACTCCATTTTAATGCCGCCTTCACCCTTTATATTTTAAAGTACCCATTTCAATATAATATCTTGACTGCACAGTACAATCTCATTTCTGAAAATTATCTATGCACTAGTTTAGAATTTACTTAACCAGATACTACATAATTTGCTTACCCAGTTCATCAGATTTGTTCACTGTATAGTGCATTTAAATTTCTGATAAACGTATGCCTCAAACCTTTTCAATATTTCGCAGATCCAACTTGAAAATTTTTAAGAGTTTTGGTAGTGTTAGTTTTCCTTTTGAGAGTTTTGCTCAGGGGGATATCCACCAAATCCATGAATTAATGTCAAGCTTAATAGCAGTTTGCGTGAGGTTCAGAAATGGATGGACATTTCATTAATTTGTCCCTCATATGGAACTTAACTCTTGAATAAAACTTCGATTCTTTAAAATTATTAATAAAAAAATTCTCACTCTCTTTCTCTTTCTCTCTGTGTAACATATACTGATTCTCGTCAAATTTGAAGTTTATCAGCTGGCTCTTTGCGTTGTTTGTTTGTTGTTAATGTTGTAGAATGTATTTATTGTACCGTAAAATCCGGCACACCGGCGTATAACACTCACCTATGCTTTCATACGGATTTTTTTTTATTTTTAGGTATATTCGCGCCGCAAACGCACCCCTCTTCTTTTAACGAAGAAATCTGAAATATTATTATACATTGCTTTTATGTTTTGAAGTCATTTACTCATGTATTATCCAGACTTTTGAAAAAATAGTATACTTCTAGAACTACAACTCTTTTAGTTCTAAAGGCAAGTCGTTTCTTTTAAATAAACAGTATTTCAATACATGTAGAAGTCTAACTTTTTTTGATGCTCATCTCTTTTTGTTTTCAAAGTCATCGTTCTAATATCCGGCGTATAACGCACACCCGTAAATTTCGATCTTATTTTTTGTGTTCAAAGTGCGCGTTATGCGCCGGCTATTACGGTACTTCTAACTGTATTTACAATTAGCTTTAATTTATATTGTGTTTGAATTTATTAACGAACTACATTCATATATGGTATTATTGCAGCTTTAGTATTATTGCACACATATCTTAATACTTACATATATATTTGTTAAAAAAAAAAAAAGAAAAAGAGGAACGCATTATAAAAAACCGATGAGTGAATTTGCATAAGTTCAATTTGTAAATTAGTTCGGATTAATAATTCTTCGAAAAATAGCATATTTCAGTTAAGTAGCAGAAAATTCATATACATATATAAAAATTTAAGCAATTACTACTTATAAAATTTATATTTTTTAATTAAAAATAATACATTTAAAGATCATTTAAATATATAATTGAAATTAATCTTTTTATTTTTACTATCTAAAGCGATATCAGGTATTTTTTTATAAATTTTTTAATTAAAATAAACTTGTTTTATTAATAATTGAAGCAAAATTAATTTTATTACGAGTTAAAACAAAAATTAATTTTACTATCATATAAAATAGTTATTTATAATTAATTTTATTCTTAATTAAAACTAATTATTAATTATATTTATTATTCATTAAAAGGAAAATTAGTTAATTTTACAATTAAGAATAAATTTATAAATGTTTATTGGTTCACTTTTAAGCTAATGTATTTAATGTTAAATATTTACTAACTAATTTATTATTAGTTGAATATTAATTTTCTTACTAAATTAAAATTAATTTTATCTATAAGTTATAGCAATAAAAAAGAGAAAAAATTACAGTGTATATTAAAATTTTTTTCTTCTTTGCCTTACATCTGACGCTTTTTGAAATTGATGACAATCTTCATAAATTTTTTTTAAAATTTATAAATCAATCCATAATACCAATGTCTTTGATTTTTTTGTTGCTTTCTGAGACGCCATAATGTTTTTTTTTATAATAAAAATGCTAATGTTCCTTTCCAATTTTCAACTTAGAAGTAATTCTTTTCAAATTAGGAACGAACAATTTTCCGGTTGCAGAATTCTCTTTCCGAGAAGAATGAAAGAACACTAGTCAAGAAGCCGTGTTCTAATGAGTACTAACTCCTTGGAATATGGATCGTCCAGTAATAATAAGATGGTATCCAATCTCATTCGATTGAAAACGAGGGAAAGGTGTACAGTCTCTTACTTGAACGTTAGTTTTTAAAATTACATAATGATGCAATATGCCCAACAAAAGCGCAGCCTTTGAAAGAAAATTTCATTTTTAATCATCTAAGGACATATTACTGATTAAAAACAGCGATTTTTATGCCTACTCTCAAATTTTAATTTAATGGCAGTATTTTTGTACTTGTCTGAAAAAATCATAAAGTTACAGAATTTAAAATCGTAGCTATAAATACTTTTGAAAGATGACTGATTTTTTTAGAACAATTTGTTCGTTTAAAAGTGGATTCGATATTCGTAAAAGCATATACTCACGTTCTATAATAATTAGGACATATTTTTGTATTCAAGCAATTTATTTTAAAATAATTTTTGTCAAAGAAAACTCCATGAGTAATAAATTCTAAATTCGTACTAAATCAAAGAAATTCCGTGATTTCCTTCTTGAAGTACTGCGAAATATATTATAAACATTTGAAGAGATCGATAGAGAGAAATCGAAGAAAATTCAGCCAACTCTGTTTCTTCTAACACTATTGTTATTCTTCTCTGCATATTCATATGTGATTATGTAAATATTTATTGATTTAATTGAAGTTCAAATTCGCCACCAACTAATGTCGAGCAACTGTAATATATAAACTTTATTTTTTTCAAAAAAAACCCCGCCTTTTAAGTGATTTTTCTTTCACTTTCATGACTTCTTTCCGTTCCTTTCAAGCCATACTAGTGAGAGGGTCACCGAATTAATTTCCTGCATTTTTTTTTCAAATATCGCCCTCTCTGTTAGCGCGCTTTTGGTCAATAATGAAGGATAACGCTCAAAACAACCAATCAGCGAACGAGACCTTCCTGACACAACTGACAAGTGAAATTAAAATGGCTGCCGCTTCCATCCCTTCAACATCAGGGATTAAACAAACTCCCACAAATAATAAGGAAGAAGAAAGGATTCGACCTCCCACTATTGAAGAGGTAGGTTGTCATGTATTATAGATTATTCCTGCGCTAAATTTTAAGGGTTAGAACCTGTAAACAATCAACTTATGGTCAAATCCAATTTCGCGGTCGTAAATATTGCAACTGTATATGCGGAAATATCTTGAGCATCATCCGAGAGATGTAGTACGCATATGAATAGAAGTGGTCTTAATTTTTTTTTAATTTTGAAATATGACATTGCATTTTATAATGTTCAACTGTTATAGAACGTTTTGATGGAAATAATTTTGAAAAATGATATGTTCAATTGCGAAATAGTAATTTTTTTTCTTTTCCTACAAGTTCGTATTGCAATTGTTACTTCTAGTGGTTATACATTTTATGTTGCAAAAGATACCGAATCGATTGCACTTGAGTTTTTTGAGAACTTCATAATTAATGTTATAATTATTTTATTACTGCACAATAAGCTTGTTTTTAATTATGCTATTGTTTTTGGGAAAAAATAAAGTACATGCATACTCTCTGATACGAGATAATCTGCGCGTGTTGTTTTATGGTTTGTGATTTTACTATTTTGTTTGCTATTTGAGGACAGTTTGAACTCAAAATAACTTTCTTTATACGATAAGATGCAAAATTTAAATGTTTATTTTTTGACATACAAAGATGAAGAAATATTTTTTTTTGCATATTTAATGTTTAAAAAATGACCTTCAATCAAATAATTAAGAATAGGGTCATAATATTTTGTTTGAATATTTTAATATTTTTTTGTGGTTGAATTGTTATGGTATTGTAGTTTTGTTGTTTGCTGTTTGTATGATAATTCAGATGAAACATTCCTATTGTCTTCAGTATGATATATTTTTGTATGTCTTTGTTTCTCAGTCTTAATGTGCATTAGTTTTGCTATACTTAAATTCCATGTTTTTCTTTGTGAAAGAAAATACACTTGAATTCATTAAAGTTGTGCCTTGTTTCCAAATCTTTTTTTTATATAAAAAATAGTACATAGCTATTTTTTGTAACTAATTTCCTTTTTTTTATGTTCACCCACGAAAATTGATAAATTAAGTTTATTTTTGCTTGTATTATATATTTGTTAGTATGAATCTGATTTAGGTGCTCCATGTTCCCTATATTAGTTTGTAAATGTATGATATTCTGATCTTCTCTTTGGGAATAATAGAACATTTTTGGCAATTTTAAAATTTCTAATTGTGCATTTATTCGATCATTTTATGAATTGTTTTCTGTTTTTGAAGATATGAAGATTTTTTTAAACATTCTTTGCAAATGATATTGTACCATTCTTGGAAGAGATTTGTCCGATTATTTTGTGATTGTTTTATTAAAAATTAAATTAATAAATGGTGTAATATTTATATTTAATTAAATCTGTGTGTGTGTTTTGTTTTATAATTTTAAAATTTCAAGCTCCTTAAATGTGTAAAAAATCTTTAAAATGTTAAATTTTGAATAGAATGCAATGTGTATGGAATTTTATATGATATAATATGTAATGAAATAAATTAAAATTTCTTGCGTTTGCTTTATTTTTAATTTTTTCTCTGAATTTTACCTCTTAAATGAAACAGCTCCATATATAAAAAGATCCTTGAATAAAATAACTACTTTTTTAGTTTAATTTTTTTCTCGAATAAAGTTTTTAGCTTTAAAAATATGTATACATTTTATGGTTTGAAAATTCTTAATAGTTGGAAAATAGTTGGTTTATGGTTTGAGAAATTCTTAAAAATTTGTTTAAATAGGTCTGAAAATTTAATTGTTAAATTTTTAATCAAGTACTTACACATTAGTGTCACCGCAGCCAAATTGGCACCAAATGAATTGTGCCCTTTCCTACCAAAATCTGACTGATTGGTATTTTCTCATATAAAACACATTAGTCTTTGTTGTTTTAATTTTGAGGTGCAAATCGTGTGGTGCCAATTTTGCTGCGGTGATGCTAATATGCAAGTACCTTTTCATCAGTATAAATTTATCAATAACAGATGTTTAACTTTTTGTTTAACTTGGGAAGGAGAGGAAAATTCATATTTTTGAATTTAGTACTATGCTATCAGTTTGCGATATATTAAAATTGTTATTCTTGAAATCTAAATTGTTGTATGTTAAAAAAATACCTGTTATGTTACAATACTATATGGAAAATAGTTTAAATAATGAAAAAAAACTTATTAATTCTCATACAATTGAAACAATCTCAAACAATTGGTTTTATATTGAAAAATCTTGAATTGTTTGAGAATTATGTAAGTTAAGATGGCAATTGAAATTAATTTAGTTTTATTTCATAGAGTAAGTTTTCTTTTTTTTTGTTTAACTTTTTATTGTTTCTTTAAAATTATTCATATAATTTAAAGATATAATAAGCTCTTAAAATACTTAGAAGATAATATTTTTTAAGAAATAGGACTATATAAAAATAGAATAAATTTAATAATAAACACACACAGATAATTAAAACATTCAAGGGAAAAAATGGTTAGGCGTCTGTATTAAAACATTTTGAATTTGAGAATGTAATATAGTTTTGTATATAAAATTTAATTATACCTCCTCTCAAATTAGAATTATTTTAGAATTAGGATATAATAGAATACCTTCAATGGGGAGAGAGATTAGGACATTAGTAAAATGTTTCCATCAGTTTAAATGTTTCTTTTCATTTTAAAAAAAGCTTTTTATTGATTTATCAATTATTTTTCAGATTTTTATATTAAATAAACATGTTAGCAGATTATCACCAAAGATTAATTATTATTTAAAGATTTATGAGTTATGGTGATATATTTGATATCATCCTAAGGACAAATGCTAAACCTTTTACACTACTAATAAAAATTTATTGAAATATGCCAAAGAATACCAATGGTGTTGGATTTATACATAAACACCAAATTTAAACTTGCTTATTAAAATCAAAACACTTATTTTCTATTAATTTTATTTTTCATTATTTACAAATAAATATATCATAAATAAATTATTTGTACTAGTGTCACCTCAGCAAAGTTTGTGCCATGCGAATTTTGCCATGATATCAAAATAGCAAAAAGATTTTTACATGTTTTATTTAAAAAAAAGATACAATCAGTGTTAGACTTTCTTGTGGCACAAATTTGGCTGTGGTGACGATAATACATAAGAACCAAATTTTTCAAATAAATATTTTATTTTTATTGTATTCAATAACTTTAAAAGAGAAGCAAGTAGAAATATTTGTCGATTCCCATTGTTTCCATAGATTTAAAATACTGGGTATAGGAACAGTGGCGGATTAAGCGGGTGTCGGACCTGGCGGCCGCCAGGGGCCCCCAACGCTGGTAGGGCCCCAAGCTTGATGAGTGCAAAGGCCAGCCACAAACCAACCACACCACCTTGGAACAAGAAATGAAAAGAAAACAAAGATACAATGAAAACCCCGCTAGAATTTTATCGAGATGGAAAAGAAATCCTAATGTAGAAAAACTTTTAAAAATATTTTTAACAATACCGATATCGAATGTATCAGGTGAATGATCTTTTTTAGTTTTAAAACGGGTTAAAAATAATTGAAGAAGTACTATGGGAGAAAAGAGAAATTGAATAACATGGCCATATTATATACAGAATAAAATGTTTGGGACAAAATAGATATGGTGAAAATAATTGATGAATTTGCCAAAGAGAAATCAAATTGTATAGCAAAACTGTAAGCTCTTAAGTAAGGTTTATAATTTTTTTTTATGTACAGTTCAGATTTTTCCTTTAGCCGATGAGTTTCATTATAGCAATACATTTTATTTTGAGAATTTAAAGCAAGCGAATCTTTTCACTATTTTTGTTTTTCGACTCTTAAGCCCATGGGCTTCAAACCTTTTATCGCCAGGGGCCTCCAACTACCTTAATCCGCTTCTGTGTAAGGACACATTTTTGGTTCTTTTTAATATTTATAATTTTTTGTGATAGAAAGTAAACATTTTAAAAAAAGAAAGAAGTAATGGAAGTAGAGAAAATTAACAGTTATAGAAAAAAGAGAAAAGTATCAGAAGTATTGGGTATTAGGGAAAGTTCTGCTGTTTTTGAACACATGCACTTATGTGTTGTTGATCCTAAGCAAGAAGTTTGATCCAACTGAAATTGATTTAAACAAATAGATTAGTATACTAATTAAATGATTTATAAACATTTTTTTTTCATTTTAGTTTTTGCATTAGTTTTTTTTTTTTAAATGTAAAACTGTCAACGTAAGTGAAGAAAAAGTACACTTGAGACATTGTAGGTTGTTTGAGTTCCAAATAGGAAATAATACAATGGAGGGAAAAATAATCTTGTGTGACGAGTTTGAAGAGGAGAAACAATAACAGCTCCAACATGTCAAAGATGGCTTGTGAAATTTCACTTGTGTGGTTTTTCTTTTAAAGATGAACCCAGATCAGGGAGGCCATCAGATGTCAGTGGCGAAATGCTACTCAAAATGATCAGGATAAATCCCATTTTAACTTTCACGGAAATGGGCTTCAAGCTTGGAATTAATCAGACTACTGCTTTGAATTATAATAAAAGGCTTGGTTTTGTGTCCAAACTCTGTTTGGGTGCCACACGAATTTAGCGAAATGTTGAATGGAAAGAATTTCGATATGTTCTACAAATCTTGCTCATCTCAAAAATGAATCTTTGTGAACCATTTGGTGACTGGAGATGAAAAGTGAATAGTATATAAATACTTGGTTAAAAAAAAAGCATATGTTTACAAAGGGGAGACTACATGTAGCCAGGCCCCCCCCTCCCCAAATTTGCAGAGTTGGGTTAGAGGAAAATTTATCTTAACCATTATATACTCCTGATATTGTCCCGTCTTACTATCATCTGTTCAAGTTGCTGTAAAACTTGAATAGCAGTGGATGAAATTCCCAAATGGCAGTGGATGAATATTTTGTCTCTAAAACAGAACTTCTTTTCCTGGGGGTTAAATAAGCTACCAGAACTGGCAGACAGCTGGAACTAACAAAGGACATTACATTAAAAAAAAGTGAATTTTTTTTCTTTCTTCTTTAGATAAAAAATGACAGAACTTTCCCTTACACATAATAGAAAGTAAACTGTTCTCTTTTGCTTGAAAATAAATAAATTTGTGGAAACTGAATTAAAACATGAGTTAAATAGCATTTTAATGCAAACATTTCAATTTTTTAAAACTACAAAATTTTTCTATTATTCAAGATTTTTAACTGTTATTTTCCATGTTTATAGTTGTAAAATGTAATAATGAATATTTCAAAGAGCAGTTAGGTTTATTTTTTCACTATTTACATGTAGTGTAGATCAAGCATTTTCTTTTTTGAAATATTTTATTTTACATTTCAAGGAAAAGTTTTTAATCTGCTTTTGTATGGAACAAAAAGGTTATTATTCTGTCTGCATTGTTTGTTTTTTTAATATTCTGATTGATAGTTTTTGATAATTTAAGAAAGATTTTTTTTCTGTACAATTTTAAGTTTTATTTATAAAATAATTATGAATTCTTTTGAAGGACTTCAAATAATAATAATAAAAATGTGTTCATGGAATAGAAATCTGTGTATTTTTTCTTTTTTTTATGAGAAAAGATAATTCATACAGTATATTACTTTCTCTCTTATATAACTCTCTCATAAGGCTTCTAAGAATAAATATTAATATGTAACTCTTTAATTTAGTTTTAGACAAAATACATAAAAATCATTAAAAAATGCATAGCAATATGCAGGATTTTGGATCAATGTGTCATTTCAATTTAGGCTCCCCCCCCCTTGTTTAAATATACTTTAATATTGTATAAAATTATATTTATGTAATAACCATAAAATGTGAGAAAACATAGTAATATATTGTTGCACTACACTAGTGGTCTTCAAACTTTTTTCAACTCACAGAACTCCGAGAATTTGAAGGTGCTTTTGTAGAATCCCTAGAACTAAAAAGTGTTTTCCTGGAAATCCCATTCCATACACATATTTTAATGAATATATCTCAAAATGATATTTAAAGTAGATCAACATGTTATAGGCACTTTATATAAAGGCAATTAAAAAAATATTTCTTTTATTATTAAAAAATTCTAAACTAATTTTTTTAAATATAATTTACTCATTAATAATATTAATTTTTGATTCAAGTATCACCTATGTATGCATTATATTTAGTTACTGGGATACATGCTAGTATTTTTTACACAAACTGTCAAAGTCTAGGTCTATTGAGATTAAATGGAATCACATTACATATTCTGAGTTTAATTTGTTTTTTATACTTTGTTTTTGTAGCCACTTTCGTTGAGAAATATATTTAATTTAATGTTCTGAATGGCATTAAAATGCTTAAAGCTGTGTGAAAGAAATCCCGTGTAATTTGCAACCTAAAATTCAGAAGCTGTTGCTTAAATTTAGATTTTAACATCAACTCTGTTGATATGTTATTTCCTTTCCTTTATTATAGATGTTGTTTCTACAAATGTAAAAAGGTGCATTTTCCATTAGAAAACTATTTAGTTTTGCAAGACATTGTGCTAACTAACAAGTATCAAATTATCTTGTGGAACCCTAGATAGTAAACTATAGAATATTCACAATCTAGTAGGAAGTATACATATAAAGATAAAACGTTTTAATATTTATATTATAATAAAAGTTTAACAAGTGATGCAAAATAAATTTATATAAAAATAAAATTTCCAGTTTTAATGAATAGGATGAGTTTCAGATACCTGTAACTATACAAACTTCATATAGAATGTGAATCCATTTTGCGTACATATTAATTTCTTCTTGATTTTTTTTCTTGTGACTCATGGAACACCAGGGTTCCATGGAACACAGTTTGAAGACCACTGCACTACACTAACTGGAATAAGAATAAAGCCCACATATGTTTTATCATTGGTGCCAATAGCTTTGATAGTTCTTTTCTACTTATTTTAGTGTTTCCGCATTTCAATTTTTCCGTTTTTATAAATTATCTTATTTTTATTTTGGGCTTGAAAAAGCAAGGCATTTAATTTACAACAATGATATTCTGACTCGTAAAAATGTGATTTTGTGTTAAGCAATCGAAACAATAAGCTTATAAAGTTTTTTATTTTAACAATAAGTGAATAGATTTTCATTGTTCTAAAAACTTCATGTAATGTATATCTTTCATTGTCTTAATAACCATGTTAATGTAAAGGAATATTTTTTATAAAATTCAAATGCAAAGAGGACTGTTCATTCTAAAAAACATTTCTTGTTTATGTGTTATGGAGATGAATACATGTTTAGTCCTTTTTTATTTGATAAACCATTTTTTTAAAAAAAAAATCTCTTAAGGTTAGAAAAATACTGATTACTGTAAACTAGATATTCCAAATTTAGTTTTATTAAATATATATTTATATATATATGTTTACAAAATGTATTTTAAATTATGTTCAAAAACAATTATTAAAATATTAATTTCCAGTAAACATTTTTTAAAAAATAACATTCTTTGATTATAAGTTAGCTGAAATTGATGTTTTTTATTTTGTGGTAAAATGTAATCCAATAATTTGTAAATAATAAAGAAAATGGTAGATTAATTAAAAAAATATTCAGGAATTTAAAAACTGATGTTACAACAGTTTAATGAGATAGCAAATATTGCCAAGCAACAAAAATTGCCTTGGACATTGTTTAAGTTTGATGAAAATTATTTAAAAAAACAAATATTTGAGGAATTTGCTTGAAATCTCAAGAGATTTTCAAAATTTTTATGAATAGTATGGTAGTAAATTAATAATAATCATAGCAATATATAGATACAGTCGACTCTCAATAATTCGAAGTTGAAGGAACCAGTAAAATACTTCGAATTATCAAGAAGGTAGGAAAAAACTCCCAAAATACACACAGAAATTTTTTTCTAACACATTTAAATTTGAAACTGTGTAATAAAACAATAATTATACATATGTAAAAAGTTATTTTAAAAAGGACGTTTTGTACAATATAAATATAAAATAGAAGTTAAAAGTCCTGTATTAAAAGAATACATACTGTATATAAATTCTTTTGACAATAAAATCTGTAATCTTTTTTGTTTGTTTTGTTTTATGGCATTGAACAGTTTTTTCTAGAATAAATGATGCTTGAAAAAGGTCCACATCAACATGATTTAAAGAGAAAAGTTGCCTAGTGTTGGTTTACTGACACTTTAGCTTTTGTCAAAATTATCGGAGTAATCTCCAATGATCACCAAAGAGGCTACGTTACAGGGAAGACAATCAGGACGACATAACACAAAACACATTAAGCTCCAACCTGTTTGCTACATGACTCTACATGATAGTGAGTGTTTGAATTGTCGAGAGTTTTATTAGATCACTTTGAATTATCGAGTGTTGTAGTCTGACTGGCAACAGATTTTGCTTTGAAATATTGAGTGTACCAGAATGTGTTACTTCAAAATATCAAGAGTTTTTCTAGGAGCTGAGCATATACTTCGTAGAGTGAGAGATTCGTATTATCGAAGGTTTGAATTACCGAAAGTCAACTGTTAATATTAACTTATTCAATATTAACTTAATCTAAAATTAAGTTAATATTGAAAGTTTGTTAAGGTTTTAAGATTAAAATTTTTGTCCAAAAAATGTATTATAAATGCAATTTTTAAAAATCTGTTATAAATTTTAATATAGAATAACTTCATTAATCAAGATTAATTGGGACTTAAAGTCAACTAGATTTAAAAAACCTGAAAATTGTTCCAAAGTACTTAGCTAAATACTCTGTACAGTTAAAAAGTATCTAAATTAAAATGACAAAGAAATAATAAATAATCGCTCAAGAAATAATTTGAATCCATACATTATGTACGTGATGTGTATTAGGTAAAAAAAATTAATTATAAAATAAGATGATTTTGTGTTAATAAATTTTTTTTAAAAATTGCTGTTGAGTCCAAGCTGTGTCTAGTTTAATGGATTTTAGATTAATGAAAGTTTACTGAATCTTATAATTTTTTATTACTTTAACATAAAATTATTTCATTCTCAATCTTATGAAGTAAAATTTTTTATATATAAAAATTTAATAAAATTTTGAAAATTTACTTGACTTAGCATTTTTATAATAATTATTAATATACTATCAGTAAAAAAAAATCAGCAAAAGTGAATTTCAAATGCAATCTGTTTGTGTGTGAAAGATAGCAGATAAATTAATTTTTGGGCATCTGAGGAGAGATAAAACATTTCAGATGAATTTTTTTGTAAATTAGTATTTATTTAGAGACTATTATTTCCACTGTTTTAATAATTGGGATTCTGTGCAAGTAATTAAATTTATTTACTTTTTTCATTTGAATATTCTCTCTATTTTCCTTTATTAATATTAATGAAATCTCAAAGGATTGAAAAATATTAATACATTAGTTTATTTACTTATCTGATTTTCAACAATGGGTCAATTGTATAAAAATGTTCTAAAGATAAATTATACATTCATTGCTTATTTTTAATAGTTGTTTTATTTATAATAAAATTTGTTTACTTTAAATAATTATGTATTACTGGTATATAAATCTGTACATTTTGTTCGTATTTTATTAAAATAAATAGAGCTAATTTAAAAAAAAGTTATAGTTCAACAGAATACAAATATTAAATGGTATAAATTAGATACAAGATAAATTCAGTATAGATTTTTGGAAAAAAAAACATTTATTAGTAAAATATCTTAATCTATGGAAAATTTTAAATGCTATAACATTCAGCAACCTATCTTACTTCTATCTATAAGCATAATTTGTGTGAATTACTGAAATGTGGATGTTTCTCTTATGAAAATACATATACACACTCTTTATTTTTTATTTACATATTCATTTCTGTTAGCTTATTTCATACAATCAATTTAAGACACAAGCAGTGACACTTTCTTTTTCTTTCTTCAAAAGATAATAAATATTTGTTTCCCTTAACTCTAAAAATAATTAAGTTACAATCAAATGCATACTAAGCAAATTTAGAATGAACCATAATGTAGTTATGATTAAAAAGAAAAGTAATATATTTTGTCTTGTACAATTTCCATGGATTCCATATAAATCATTAATTCCATATAATCATTCCATATAATCACTTCATTTTGAAATTATATATGGATCAAAATAAAAAAAGATTATTTAAAAATAAAGTTTTTCCATTTCTTTTCAGTCTCTTAACCCATTTATTGAAAATTTTTATTTTTTTTAATTTAAAATTTGATAAAATAATTTTTTTACTTAAACTTAAAATTTGATTAAATTTTTTTTATTTAATTTAAAATTGAAAGAGTATTTTCTTGCTCCAAATAGAATTTTATGAAATGTCAATTTCTATGTGATAATTATAGAAATGCAATCCAAAGTGAAGATTCTTTAAGTTTGAGGATTTCTTCAAATTATTTAAATATTACAAAGAGAATTTTTTTTTAATTATAAAAGATAAAGATCTTTAAAAAAATATTTTATAAATTTCCAATTTTTTTGTATTAAATATTATTTTATGTTTATGCTGTTAAATTTAAAATTAATGTTATATCAAAATTAAGTATTACTGTGTTGATTATTCAATTATAAATGGAAGAAAAAATTTTGTACATATTAAATATTTTTTTTTTTTTTTTTTTGTGTTCATTAATTACTTTACATTAAAATTGTACATTAGTTATGTTTTTATACCAAATAACATTTTTACTATTGATAAAATAATGCTTAGTTTTTTTATTTGTATTTTTTATAATTCAATGACATAATTTTTATTGAAAATCAAAATGTTGAAAGCTGTATAAAAATATTCTTTCTCTCTCTCATTGCATTAAAACACAAATGTACAGTTTCAGAATGGTATATTTCTCTTTTCAAAAAATAATATATTATTGATATTTTTCCATTTTAGTTTATTATTTTATATTCCACAATAAACAAAGTTTTTTTCTACTTTTTATATCATTAATTATTTTTTTTTAAAAAAAGAATTTGAAATTTTTATTTATTAGAGAAGTTTTGTGCTTTATTTAAAAAAAATCAAATATTCTGATAACTTTAAAAGATAAGTAAAATACAATCATCCTTTTAGTGATGCTTTGTAACAGTTGTGGTATATCATATTTTATGAGAAAGGTTTCTTATATATTTCTATATGTGTCGGGTAAAATTTTTGAAAAACCTTTTTTCTCAATTCATGGAAATTAAGTTTTGTTTACTGAAAGCATTTTAAAATATTTAAAATCTAAGTGCTGCAATATATTAAAATGAAAAATTGTGTATTACTAATATGTGGTCTCAAATTCCAAAACTCCTAAATTTTTTTTAATGTAGAAATAAAATCCCTCATAAGAGAGTCATCTTAACTCTTTTTTTCTTCTAAATACAATAAGAAATAACATTTTTTTGTTTGAAAAAAAATATTGATTCTGTGTGGTTTGTGGGAACTTAGTATTATAAGTATTTTAGTTTTCTTCAATACATTTTAAAATATCTTAGTTTGAATTATTAATCATATTATATGTGATATCTATGATGTGTTGCTATAATAAATAATTATATATGTATGATTTCAGTTATGAATAATAACTATATGACTTTCAATAAATAATTATATGAAATGTTAAATCATGGAAAATTAATAAGCTAGCTTGTGTAGAATATCATAATGTTTCTCAGTCAAAATTTAAAACTCAATAAAAATTATTTTTTGTAACATTTTATTTGATTGCAGTTTGAAGAAAAGTGTTTAAAAAATGTAAATGCTGTTATGGTTTTATTCAAATATTTAGCATAATTAAAAGTAGTTTATTTTTAAAATTAAATTTACAGTTTTTTTATAGACTGAATATCAATCTTTGTCATTTGTATCATTGATTTTTTTCCCCATAGAAATACTAAGTAGTTGTAAAAGCATTAAAAGAACTGTTAAATTTGAATAAATAAATTTGTTTTATCATTTTTTTATGTTTAATATTTTATAAATGATGATTTTGTCCATATCTGCTGCCCTTATTAAAAAAAATATATATAACCAAGAAAAATGGTATTAATTATTCTTGTTTTGATTAACTATTTGTGGAATATAAATTTGTCAGAAAATTACATGTTATCATAAAAAAAAATCTAAAAATGTTCCGTTTAAAATCTAATTTTAATACTGCAAATAAACTTAAATCTTAAAAATTGTAAAGGGATTTATCTCGTGGAACATCTACTATTTGTATATGTATTCCAACCAAATGTTAATCTATACAAAATACAGCGAACTCTTAACGATTTTCATTTACTCTGAGTGCTTTCTAAAAATTAGGTTCAACTGACATTTATCTACGTTTTTCTCTCCACAATTGGTGTTCTTCAAGTAGTTAGAAGGTAGATGCGTGGTTGTCATGGTGATATCCCGTGAGGATCCCCCTTCCCATCGAAATCTGTAGTCTTTTTCCCCATACGCGCAGCTGCAGTGAAACACGAGAACACTAAAATGAGAGATGGCGGGCTCAGAAATGCTGTTTATATTCCCTCGGCTTCCTTTTCTTCTTGACTGTTTAAGTTTCCTCCTTTTTATGTTTTGAATCTTGATTCGGATATTGAATAGTTTCGAGTTTTTCATTTTTTTTCTTTGTCTTTTTGTACATCGAATTATGAAAACAGCGATGAAATGGAAGACACTCGGAATATTTAGAGAATAGATGTCTTAGTCTGTATGTTGCCATCCTTAGAAAGAAAATTTTTAGTCTAAATGAACACGGATCTTTTTTTTTAGAAGTAAAGACCAATAAAAATTTATTAAATTATTTTACATATGTATGTTTTTTTAAATTTATAATATTTGTACATGTATTATTTATGCGTTAAAAAATTATCTTGTTATAATTCTATAAATTTTTTTTTATTTATCTCGATGAGATAATTGTAACTTTTTTATGACAAACGAAGTGCCATTGCTTATTTTCTATTGTCTGAAAAGAATGTTTCATTAACCGCCAAAAGGCGAAAGTTCCGCACGTGTCTTTTCTTTACTTTCTGAGAAAATCCAGCGACACATCGCTCGTCAACAAAAGTTGCAGCTTTGAGAAACATTTGGCTGTGGCCTTTCGGGGAGGGTAGGAGACTGTCGAAAGAGGGTTGGGAAAGATAGAAGGCAAGGAGCAAGTCATTGACTGGTACTTTTAGCTACGGGTCCCTCTTTCGGATAATTCTACGCACCGAGCCCGAGAACAATAACACTTCGAAAGAGGGGAAAGAGCGAACGAAGAGGAGAAGGACGCCAAAGAGAGAAAGTAAAAAAAAAAGTTTAAAAAAAACTAAAATTTCGTCTGGGAAACCCCCACCGTATGGAGAGAAGAGCGAAACCCATCCGAGATTATCTTTTTCTTTTTTCCCCCCTTTCCGAATGGTTAGGAAAAGGGAGCGCGCCAAGGCATGGATGGGAGGGAGTCGAAGGAAGGAGCAAGCAAGGAGCGTCAGCCTGTGGAGGTGCCTTCTCCCATGCAACTCTTGGAGTATTGAGGAGTGAGAGAGAGAGATGCTCGGGTCGGAGGCAAAAGATAGATAACTTTAACATTGAGCTGTGGAAGGGGGGGGGGCGGGGAGTCACTTACTCGCGTGCTCCTTTGGTCACGTGTCTTGTCTTTTCAAGGTCACCTCCGTATTTCCTATTTACCTGATCGCTCTATTCCCGTCCCCCTCTTGTACTCTCTCTGGGGCTAGGCTCTCACTCAGCAGCTGTGTTTGTAAACAATCCAGCAGGCTGCCTCTTACTCTTCTCCGGTTTATTTCCGGGAGAGGATCTGACTGTGTGATGCAACTGGTATCATTAGTTTGACTGAGAGGAGGAGGTTAAGGGGGGATGTGTTGGACACCGTAGTAAGAGTGTCATCGAACAGCCTTTCGGGAGGAGGTAGGGTTTAGGCGAGGTGTGGTCCGTTGTTCTTTCTTTTATGCCTCTGGGAAGAGCAGGCATTTTTTTTAAATTCATAGTAAAACGAATTTTTTTTAAAGACTCTTGACTTGGTATTTTTTATTGGTTTAAAATTAAAGTTTGATTTATGCTGGAAAGAGAGAAAGTACTTCTTTCCTTCATTGCATTTTCCCTCTCTTTGAGGCATTAATGCACGATAGTGGTGTAATTTCGTAAAAGAGAACTGTTATTTAAATTATTTGATATTGTTCTTTGTTTGTTTTTAGATATTTTTTGATGCTTATATACATATACATAAAAGAAAAGTTTTACTATTTGAATGTTAATTAAAATTCGGTTGAGATGACGATTTCCTGATGAAAATCATTCACTTGTAAATAAATATTTTTTGTGAAATACAGTTCAAAGAAATTACTTTCTTGACTGTTTTTCAACCATACGAGTCTTATCTTTATTCAAGACCACTCTCCAATCTTTGCTCGAAAATATCTATTCGATAAATTTATTTTTTGTAATTTTACCGGCTTTTCTTTTTTTAATGTAGAGATGAGGAGTTTTTAAAACATTAACATTTATGCCTTGCTGTTTTACTGCCATGAAAGACTTCCATACATGACAGTGTCTGAAGATAATCTTGCTCGGGTTGCTTTTATTTATATGAATATTTCCTGAAATATTTCGTATGTATACTTTGTCACTTCACAGTTTACTCATAAAATTGTTTTTCAATTTCTCTTACATTCTCTTCATTACTCTTGCATTCAATTACTTAATTCATTTCACGCTATTAAATGAAAATTTATTTCTTTAATTTTAAGAGTTTGGATTAAATTTGTCGAAAATATGAGTTTTCTATAACTAATTAATGTTTGAAATTATAATGCCATGTGTATGCTTTGATCACATTTGTGTTTTAAAAAGAAAAGAAAATGTAAATGTCTTGGGAATAATTCTTTCTTCGTCTTTTTTTGTTTTTTTTTTTTAACAGTCGATCACAACGTGTTTTGATTATAATTAGATATTTTTAGTTTTTATTATATCGATGCAAAAGTGAAATGATTTCTACTTTTAAGGTATTCACTTTTGATAATATTTTGGATTTTTTTTTTTTTTTTTTTTTTTTTTTTTTTTTTTTTTTGGAAATATTTGGAGGTTTTGGGAATTATTTGCGTAGAATTTGTAACTTATAGAGTATTCACAGTTATTTTTTTTTTTTTTTTTTTTTTTTTTTTTTTTTTTTTTTAAAAACGATTAGCGTTACAAGATTATGCAAACAGTGGATTTTTTTTTTTTTTTTTTTTTTTTTTTTTTTTTTTTTTTTTTTTTTTTTTTTTTTTTTTTTTTTTTTTTTTTTTTTTTTTTTTTTCACACATACATTTTTTGTTCACAATTTATAAGAAAATGCATTAAGAAATACAAAAAAGTGGCATTTTAAAAATAAAATAAGCCTATTCATTTAAATTAATTACAAAAAATACAATAATATTAATAAAAAACATTTTTTGCAACAATATTAAAATATCTTATGTCAAAAAAGTATTTGCACACTCAACCCAACTTTAGAAAATCTGCATTTTTTTGCTAATTATATTTGACAGTCATCCCGCAGTAAATAACATACGTAAGACTACTATAAAAGGAGGTATTGTCGAAACTTTATCAGTTGATTGCCGATTTCAAATTGTTATGGCACCTAAGAAATCTGAATTGCCGATTTCGTTGTTAGAAAAAATTGTTTCTCTACGTGAAAATGACCTAAATTATCGAGAAATAGGTAAAAAAGTAAATGTTTGCTTCTCTACTGTTCGGTATGTTATAAAACGTCATAAAGAAAGAGGATCTACATCAAATAACTTGCGCTCTGGATGCCCAAAAAAACTTTTACTGCGAATTAAGCGAAAAATCATAAGAGAAGCATTGAAAAATTCATTTGTTAGTGCAGTTACATTAGCCAATGATGTCGCTTCAACATCTGGAGCTCAAATCTGTGCCCAAAGTGTTCGAAATGTCCTGCATGATGCACAAATTTATAGGAGATCTCCAAGGAAAAAACCTCTCATGACTGAACGAAATAGACTGAAGAGACTTGAATTCGCTAAGGAATATATCAATAAGCCAATATATTTCTGGAAAAATGTCATATTCTCCGACGAGAGTAAGTTCAATATCTTTAAATCCGATGCCGGGAAATTAGTTTGGAGAAAACCTTGTACTGCTTTTCATACCCAAAATGTGTTACCTACAGTTGAACATGAAGGAGGTTCTGTTATGATTTGGGGGTGCAAATGGCTAGCAAAGGAGTTGGTAATTTGTGTTTCATTGATGGGAATATGACAGCTCGAACCTATATTGATGTGTTGCGAGATAACTTACCACAAAGTGCAATAAAATTGGGTATCAGTGATTCGTACTATTTTCAGCAAGGCAATGATCCCAAGCACACTGCCAGTATAATACGTATGTGGGTGCTTTATCATGTACTTAGAAAACTTGCCACTCCACCACCATCACCAGACTTAAATCCTTTGGAAAATTTGTGGAATTCTGTGGATTTAAAAATAAGAAAAAGGAAGATTTCAAGCAAATCTGCCCTTAAACAATCCCTTATTGAAGAGTGGTCGAATACTGACCCTATTGTTACAGAAAATTTAATTAAATCAATGCTAGCAAGATTACAAGCAGTAATAGATGCTAAAGGAATGCATACTAAATATTAGTTATTTGAAATTTGCTTAAATATTTTATTTCTTTTGTATTCATGCAGGTGTGCAAATACTTTTTTGACACGAGATATTTTATTTTTGTTACAAAAAAGCATCGTTATTTATATTATTGTAATTTTTCTGTTTATTTTGGATGATTAAACTTATTCTGATTTGGCAAAACCAATTTATTTATTTCTTAATGCTTCTTTTTATGAATTGCAAACAAAAATGTAGGTGTGCAAATACTTTTTTTACCCACTGTACCTTTCTAATTTGTTTATTTTCATTTATTTTTCGGAACTAAAATTTATGATTTTTTATATAAATTATTTCAATATGATCTTTAGTTTTTTTAAAAGATATTTTGTATATTCTATGTAATTGTACTATACAAATCATAAGAACGGAACAATTTTTATTTTCTGTAATTTTTGAGTTTGCTATTCCACATTTATTTAAACTTTATTGTTGTGAATGAATTGACCATTTCAGGAGGAAGTGAAAATGAGGTATTTATATTGTAGAACAATTGAAATAGAATATTTTTTCACGCCGCTTTGCAATTGACATTTGTAAGAAAGCGGGGAAAGGTTTTATCCATTTGATATTGTCATTAAGTTTTTTTAAAATGAATTTCCCCTTTATAGGTACACTTGCCTCCGAAAGTCTGCGTACAGCCAATCATTTTACGTGTTTACGCTATAATTACTATTAAAATCTCGCTTCAGAAAATCAACGTACCTGTCAGGGATTCTTCAAAATTTCCTTATTCTAACAACAACCACAAAATTCCCCTAAACATGAACAAACAAGAATGACCACCAAATAATCACCTACCACCCACGCCAAAAGTCTGCTTACAGTTCCAAAATAGAGCTTTTGAAGACCTGTTTTGCAAAATAATTGTACAAAATCGTTTTTTAAGTAATTATAAGCTTCTTTTACGATTTTTTTAGGATTTGAAATTTGAAAGCTCGTGTGATTCCATGGTTAGCAACAGAAAAAGAGATCAATATATTATTGAAAGAAAAATCATCATAGATCCTCAAAAAAGGGGGGAAATTTTAAAGCAATTGCTGAAATTGTTAATAGCAGACATTCATCGATTCAAAAAGTGTTCTTAAAACTACAAATCAACTAAAGTTTTAATGTCCAAGCCAAGATCCAGCCGCCCGTCTGCAGTGTCACCTCGAGAATCTTGCTTTGCAATACGCTCTATTTAAATTCACTCAAGACTTATTCGCTTCACAAATAGCTAGAAGTTTTGCTGAGATTTTGCAAAAAAAAAGTGTGAAATTAATCACAATTCGAAGAGAACTGAAAAATGATGACAATCATGGCCGAGTTACACTCTAGAAGCCATTATTTCTCTCGAGTGAACAGAGCCAAGAGAATGCCCATTCCCCCCCCCCTCCCCCCAAAAACTTATCGAAATAGGACACATAATTATTGAAAACATGTAATATATTCAACTGAAAGTAATTTTTGTATTTTGGCATCAAATGGACGAAGGAATTACGGCAATATGCCGAATAAATTTCTGCACAGATCATAAGGAAGGGAATCTTTTTTTTCAACTATCAAACATGGAGGAGGAGGCATAATGTTTAGGGGTGCATAGGAAACCTTTGGGTTGATTATCTTGAATTTATTGAATCAACAATGTACAAAATTGATTACTTGAACTTATTGAAGTAAAATATCAGGGTATTTTCCGAAAAACTTCCGGTAATAGATGATTTTTATTTTCAGCAGGACAAAAGAACCAAGAAAATGGCTCACGTTGCGAATCCATGGCTGCTCTGCCATGTCCCAAATCAATTCCATAAGCCATCCTAGTTCCCAGATCTAAGCACAATACAGTATTTGTGGGATTTACTAGAGTGAATAATCAGGGAGAACGTAGTAACATCCAAAGAAATGCTCATAGTAGAAGGAACAAAATAACCAAAGAAACAACAACTAAGTTAGTTAACCCCTGCCAAATAAGTTGAGAGTTATAGAAAGAAAAGAAAGCTCAAAAAGTATTAACTTTTAGTTACAATCCTTTATTGTAAAAAAAATTTCCAGTGTACCCAGGCTTTTGACACGCACAATTTGTGTCGCTCTTAAGTTATAAATATTTGTATTATTTTGTGAATTAATCAGGTGATTGTTGCTTATACTATTTGAATTTTCGACGTTAGAGGAATCAATAAAAACTAGCATTGATTCAGAAAGACTTCATTTAATAAGCAGTCTTAACATGAATAAGAAAGATGACCGTTTGTACTCAGACTTTCGGAGGCAAGTGTAGGTAGGTGCAATGCATTCAACATTTAAGATATATCAATTTAAGGTATATTGAATTAAAATTTAATTATAGAATTTTGCCTGAATTTCTGGGAAGAATATTTTTTTTTGAGTGAAAACGTAATTTGTTCCATCTTTTTCTCCACTCCCTTTTTTAACACATGGTGGAATATCTTTGTTTTACAATTCGTTGGTTTTGAAAGGAGATTTACCAATTACTTTTTTAAAGTATTGCATAGCATTTTAAAATAAATAGAATAATGCAGAAATAAATGCTAAATGGAAATCACGAGCTTTAGTTTATGAAGTGTAATGGTGAAATGTGTTCAACCATGTAAAAAATAATTGTCCTATAGTATCTTCCAACTTATGAAACGTGAGAGTTTTTGCACGAGGAATGTTCTAATCCATTGATTCTCAACCACTGTGCCGCCAGGGAAACAGAAATCCGGAGCCAAATTACATCTTGCCGTTTAATAAAAATAAACTCAGGGTATTTTGTGATATATTTAACTTATTCTTTCGTGTATAGATGGAAGTGTATTACAGAAAGGGACAATTTTTTTTAATACTTATTCTATTGTTAGTGTGCCGCCAAATTTTAAAGTTGTTAAAAATGTACCGAAAAAAAAAAAAGGTTGAGGATTATTGTTTTAATCAAATTGGTGTCGTAAAAATGAATCCGGGAAACGATTTTTATCTCACTTTCTGTATCTTTAATCATGCTATGATTCTCGGAAACTTTTTCCTAAAAAAAGCTGAATTAATCACATGAAGTAAAAATTTGTGTGAACTTGTATTTTTTAAAAAATTTATATAAGGCACCTGTAATTAATTAAAATATTACTATTCTATAATAAATATTTTTAGGAATAAGTATACGAAGACACAAAATGTAATATTGTTTTATAGTCTATGAAAAAAATAATAATTCGGACTCTATGAAATTAAATTATTATAGAAATTAAAGGGGAGGTAAAGCAAATTCACACACCACACACACAAAAATAGAAGTCGCTTAGTGTGACAATGAGATCATTATGTTATTTCAAAATATGACGAGTTCGTTAAAACATCTGGAAATAAGCAGATGTTCAGGCAGGTGTTATGAATGGGGACGTTGAATAACGTATTACAGTGAAAATTATTTAATACGAAACTGGGAGGACTAAGATGTTTTTTCGTGTTAAATATTGAAAAAAAAATGATTCTTTTTGACAGAATTTAGTTTATTAGAGCATTGGGTCCCCAACCCTCGGACCGGCACCGATCCGCTGATCAAATAGTACCGGGGCGCACAATAAATAAATTCCATGTTATTTACTATGGTGTGTATTTTCACTGGTTTGTGCGACTTTTTATTAAAATCACTTTATATTCCATGTAAAATCACTTTATACTCATTTTTTGATGTAATTGTTTTTTTATTCTTTGAGGCATTCTTAAATACGAACAATTCAAATAAAAAAAATCTAAAATATAAACAATCAACCCCCACTTGTTCATTGGGCCGTGGAAAAATCGTCGATAAAATGGTTTGGGTGCACTGTATTAGAGTAGATGTTCTTTATATAGATATGTTCAAACATTTCCGTAATTTTCTCTCTTTTAAATTATTGTTGACAACGTGGAATTCGCAATACCGAAATCTTAAGATTTCTATCTTCGTTTTCTGTTTTGGATCAACAGTCTTAAAAAGCTCCATCTTCATTTTGAATGAAATAGTAGTTTGCTTCCCCCCCGAGGTCCTAGCCATTATGTTCGTACAAAGGTTGCGCAAAAATTGAGGGGGGGGGGAAGCGAAGAGTAAATTCATTGATTTTTTATTCACACTGCAATGTACTCGTCGTCGAATTCAAAAGCCAATTGATGAAAGATGAAATGTTTTGTGTGGTGTTTGTTCGGATGGAAAGTGAAAGTCGCTTAGATAAACAAAATTGGTTCGCGTCACTGACTATTTCGAGGGTACTTCAAAGCCAAGTTTGCGACCTTTCTACAAAACATGTGAAACCACCTCTTTTTATTTCACACCTCTCTTTCATTTCATACCGCATGTGTGGCTGGTGTTTTCCGTATTTTGTTCACTTCCAGAAGAGAATCTTTTCGTGTGAAGCAATTTTTGTTTAGTGTTGAGAGAAGAAAAAAATGCGTGAAAATACATAGTAGTTTGTCGGGACCGTTATATTATGTTAACCGATATTTCGCGGTAAGCGTATTTATTTCACTGTAATTGAGTTTGATTTTCATGCATATACAAAAAATCGGTAGAAAAATTGCATTTAGAATTAATGTTCGAAATGCCAATAACAAGGCTTTGGATTTATATGGTATGTATATAAGAATTTATATTTTTTGAAAGTACATGAAATTAAAAAAAAAAATGGTAGACACTTAAATTGCTCCTCGTAGAATTGGGTTATTTGAAATTGATGTCCGGGCAAAATCCAAGTTGTCTAGTTGTAAAACGAGACATTTCTTATTTTCAAGGTAATAAAAACACTTATTACTTTTATTATTTTTTTAGAAACCAAATTTGGTTCATGCTTCGTATGTCTATGCTATCTATGTTCATGCTAGATGTCTGAGCGAATTAAGAGAAAAATTTACATTAATATGAAATCACTTGATGTTTCTTCGGTCAAAATTTACGATATTTTTAATACATATATTTTAACTTATTGTGCATCTCAAGATTGAGAAGGTAAAATAAAAGTGTTATTACAAGCAGAGAAACTGTATTCGTTAGGTAAAGAATTAGATGTAAATCTTTTGTATATATGTTTAAAAATGTAAAGAAATAAAAAAAAAATTACCCCCCCCCTCCAATATATTAAATTATTTTCCCGATTATAACGAAGTGATGCAATGTTTCTCAAGGGCACACTTTAGTGTTACAACTATTTAATTGACACGGAATTTGAAAAGTAAAAATTATGAGATGTGATACGATAGGATCCCATTTTATTATAATATCAAATTATTTCACTAAAATCTTTTAAAAAAATATCGTTATAAATTATGATTATATATTTTCGAAATAGTGCTAATTTGTCCGGAAAAAAAGTACTAGAAATTAATTTTAAATTTTAAACCGTCTTTGCTATAAAAATAATATTATTTAAGGGAATGGGGAGGAGGGGAAAATCCCAATTAAGAAAGAAAGTGGTCGACCTTCGAAACTTACTTTGCAAGTTAGGTGTTTTATACATTGAAAAACTTAATTGACGCTATAGATATTATTCTTTTATCTTTTATTATCTTTTCTGTCGAGTCGACTTTAAAAAGGAAACTTCTTAGTAGTAAAAAGCGGGAAATATCTCGTACTACCTCTATCCCAAAATAATATTTGTTGTTGAATTGAACTTGTATAACTTGTCAAATTAAACAGTATAAATTATAAATATTCCTAATTTTTGAGTGTTTAAATAAAAGTTTTCCCGATTTTTATCAATAATTTCGTTGTTTCAACTTAAACTCATTTTATGGGTTTTTTTCCCCTTCAAAATTCGAAATATGTAGATTTGGTTACTTCAGTGGTATGCTGATCTTAAAAATGATTTATATCCATAGTTTTTCCCAAGTTTTTCTATATATTTTTGTAGTAACGTCCACATTTTTATTATTTTTTTAAAAAATAGTATTAGCATAAGTTTACCTCGAGAATGTTCACCATCTGTTGAACTTAATTTTTTTTGCAGTCAACATAATTAACCTTTCTTCAACTTTTCATTTTTCTTTTGATGCATCAAGAACAAGACAAATGCAACTCGATCTTTGCATAAAAACAATTTTTTTCCATTGTACATTCATTTACAATGAATTGATATTCTGTTGAATTAAAACAATTGATTTCGATCAGTGAATGTACAATTAGAAAAGTAATTATAATTAGGTTAACCTAAAAATAGAAAGATGTTTCAAAACAAATGACAGATGTCATAGAACATTAAGAAACATTGATTTTGATAGAAAGTTTCGCAATTTTTTTTTTTTGCGCTGTAACACAACTTACATCTGCATTTGTTTGTAATTCGTATGTTTAAATATTCACTTGTTACCATTGTTGAGGAAAAAGGAAGCATTTATTTTTTAAAAAAATGAAGGTAATAAAATTTACTACATGAAATTTTTTTCGCATTTCAAAGAATTTTAATAATAGAATTGAATATTTAACTATAATTGATTATATATTTTTTTCACAGAAGCTTACAAATATTGTCATACAAAAGTATTATGAAATTAAACATTATAATTATGATTAATGAGATTTATGTAGCTACAGTTTTCAACTGACACTTGCTTGCAGTTGGGGATTAAATTTACTAATGGAAATAATTGGCAGCAACTTCTAATGTTCATTAGTTAACTTGGATTATTAAATATTTATGCATGGGCGCACTTGGGAGAATGTTTTTTGTACATAAGTAGAGTTTGTCTCTCAAAGGCAGGAAAAAAAGCCATGAACAAATTTATGGAACTGATCAAACCTTGTGAGAGGAAGACTTAAAAAATTTCAGTGATATAAGTTTTAAATATTTTCTGAAAAAATATATCGCTTCACTGTAAATCAGTCATTTCCATGGCAAAGATTTTGAAAATTTTTGATGTTGTTTGCAGTTGCATCAAAATCAAAAAACGAGACCCAAATTTTATTTTTAAAGCACCTGAAATTTCAGTTGCAAAATCTACTGGGAAAAAAGCCACCTCATTCTCCTGTTCATCCAAAAACGGAAATCTGCTTGTTATTCAAAACTAACGTGTTGGTAAGATGAGCTACCTGGATCTTAAGCCTTTGGATTTGTGGAGGAGTCTTTGCCCCTTTGGATAAAAAGTTTGGAACCCTTGCTTGGAACATATAAGAACTGTATGCTTTTGAATTAAATTAATATATATATCTATTAACCTTGCGTGGGTTCTTTTAATGATCGGTGTGTTCGAATTGGTAAAAAAATAATGACAGTCGGTTTTTCGTCCCATTGATTTATTTTTCTCTTCTACGGGACACATCACAAAAACGAATAAATTAGGAAGATGTTAACAGATTGCAAAATCCATCATCCAGCACAGTCTTTCTTCCTCCAACCACATGGTTCTTGTCTCCCGCTTTCTCGTTTCCGCTGCCTTCTTTCTGCCCCGTCCGGTCTGGTCTTCTCCTCCCCCTCCATATATATATGCTGCACCCGCTGCCAGATCCCCCATACATGGTCTCACATGTTGCCAGGTTCTCCAATGTATGCTCAATCCATTGCCAGGTGTGGGTATCAGATCCTTACACACCCCACCTAAGAGTAAAATTAGCCCCTTGTGGCTGATTTTACCATTTCGTACAAAAAGAACATCATTAATAATGAAACAGAAGATTTACAAACAAAAAAAACGTAATGGTTACAACATTCATCCTCAGGATGGATCCGGTCAAAGTTCCTTAAAAGAAACACTTGTAATACTATAAATAGTTCACCTAATTGAAATAAGTGACTATGTTCCCAGAAAGATCTAAACTGTAATGGGATTGCAATCAGTTATTGAAAAAATTACAAATAAATAAATAAAATAACAATACTAAATATATACAATGCAGTCATCTCAATCTAGACAGTGCATCTGCACTCCTATGCTGTATACCAGGCCTGTGGGTGATGGAGTGATTCCACCTCTGTAACGCCAGTGCTTGGGACTTTTTGGAGTCGTCTGATTTAGGTACTTATATATAAGGGGATTATGATCAGAAATGATCTCCACCTTGGCACCATAAATCCATCTGTCGAATTTGTTCAACCCATATAGCACTGACCAGGCCTCTTTCTCGATACTTGCCCAGTTCTTTTGCTTTGCAGTAAATTTTTGGCTAGCAAAAGCAATTGGCATATAAACTCCATCTGTATCCTGCTGTTTCAGACAGCATCCAACACCATAGTCCGATGCATCGCAATGCACTTGAAAAGGTAAATTGGCATCAGTTACCTTACAAAGTAATTCTTTCAGTTTATCAAAAGAGCTTTGCTCAGCCTCCCCCCATGAAACTTCGTTGGGCTTATTTTTCTTGGTTAACTCCGTAAGGGGTGGAGTGGATATATGCACATAATTTGGGATATAAGTGCGATAGAAGCCCATTAGTCCTAACACTGACCTAACCTCTTTCTTAGTGGTAGGTCTAATCAACCTCTATTGCTAATACCTTATCTTCATCAGGCCCATGTTCACCTCCCCCTATAGTGTGACCCAAATATTTTATTTTCTTTGCATTAAGACTAGTCAACGACACGGCTTCACCCCTCCTAGTGTGCTGATCTACTTGACATAAAATGTATTTATGACCCTTTGAGCTTGGCGGATCAATTGGACCTATCAGATCCATATTCACTACCTGAAATGGTAATTCAGGCCTTGCCACAGGTGTAATCGGTGATCCGTCGTTGACCATAACCGATTGAGTGAGCTGACACTCTCTACATGATTCACATAATTTCTTCATATCGGCCCTCAGGCCCTCCCAATAGAAAGAATACTTGATACGTTCAAGCGTCTTCTTGGGACCCATGTGGCTACTGAATACGGAGGTATGAGCTAATCTCAACACCTCAGTCCGTCTGCATTTCGGAATTACTAGTTCTCCAATACTCTTCCCCAGTATTTTATCCCTATGATAGATACCCATCTACTTCATAGTAGTTTCCTTTGCCTTCGTTATCATGTTTCCATGACAGTGCTAACGCGGCACAACACTTCTGCTCGGAACGAAAACTGTCAGCTACCATGCTTCCTTTATCCATCTCAGCGATAACTTCCTCGTCCTTAGTACCAATTGTTCCCACTTCATCCAGACATGAAGTAATATTCCCTTGAGAATCCTCAATGTTTTCCTGTGCTTTCTCTAGCAGAATCCCAGATGAAACCTCAGTTTCATCTTAACTTCCTGAGTCCTCTCTCAGGTTCTGAGAGCTTTGAGCCAGTGAATTCTCTTCACTCCGGGCTCTTCCCAACATATCCAAAACGTCTGGTGGAAGCAACACATCTTCTACCAAAACTTCTGCCAAAGCACATAACACTTGCTGGTGCACCACATTAACCTGACCACCGGTAGCAAGACCAATCGGAACATATACTAAAGGACATTTAACCGCTGGACCGAAAATACCTTTCAAATAAATCGTGGAAGCTCCTTCAACCGAGATTCCAGGAACTAATTCTTTTTTGACAACAGTAATTTCCATACCAGAATCCACTAACTCCGCATGGACCAATTTCCCATCTACACTTATAGATGTTTTCACTAGTTTGCTTAATTTGTCTTCAATATCCCGCCTAGGAATGACCTTTCCTAGCAAATCAACTCTAGCAGCTACAGTACCATCTTCCAATTCCATCCCTTCCTTTGACACCTTATTCACATTAAGCCTTTTATTATCTATCCCTTTGTTTTTTGGACAATCTCTTTTAAAATGTTTATCTGACCGAAACAAGTGAATTTTTTAATTTCCAAGATTTTAATTTTTTTAATTTAGGTTTATCAAAGTTTTTCCTAGAAGAAAAATTACTATCTGACTTTTTCTCCCCAAATGGCTGTTTACCCCAACTACCATTAAAACTTTTCTTTTCACTATCATTCCATTTAGCTCTCGCAGGTGAATCATAGGATTTCCCTTTGGAGCCAATATGAGTCACCGTCTCAGAATCCAACATTTCAAAATTTTTATCTGCTACGACCAGTTGATTGACTGATTCAAAATCATTCGGCTCCTCTTAACTTACAGTTGTATAACCAGATTGATGTTAAGCGGGAAGCGAACTGAGAGAATGTTTCGTCAGGGTTACGTTTAGCTTTCCTAAAATTTTCTAAACACATCTTTGGTGAGGGTTCATACTCCTTGAGCACAACCTGTTTTAAAGACTCGTAATCTTTTAATTCTTCCTCGCCCAGATTAACTAATAAGTTCGACACCTTGTCCCTTAACATGCATAACAAAACCTTAGGTTTGAATTCGTCGCTGACATTTTCATTAACGAATGCTTTTTCTAGACTAGAAAAGAAATAGTCCCACCCGTCTAATTTATTGGGTACCTTTACTGTTAAGAGCCTAACCATTTTAACTATTTCATCTAAAGATTTTACACGCGAGGCTTGACCATTATTTTGAGCAGCACTCTGATTAACGTTCCTAGATAATTCTACTTCCAAGCATAATTTTTTAATTGATAATTGTTCTTGTACTAGTTTTTGCTGCTGTTCTGTCTCTAATCTTTCGGCTGTTATAACTTCCAATAACAATTTGGCCTCTTCCTCCTTGTAATATTTACCAGAGGTTATTAAATCCCTTAAAACAATTTTAGACATAGACGGATCAGGTGACTCACTTAAGTCTCGCGCTAATTGAATTAAGTCAATTTTCCTACTTCTAATAAGAAATGCCATTTTTAGAAAAGCTAAACCTAATGCCAAATTACGTTGTGTCAAATTTAAATACAAACATTTAAATGAACTAGTGCTATATATTTAACAAACAAAAAATAATACACTCAATTTTCTTTTTAAATACTCAAATTCCAGAAACACAATACGCGAAAGATGTTTGCAATAAAACTTATACGCGACAAAGTTATTTGTTTTTAATCAAACCACAGAACATTTTCTTTAAAAAAACCACCCAATAAACAACATTATTTACCTAAATTATCATAGAATTATTGCTTGAATAATAAATCTACTCTTATTTTTTTTATTCAAAAAAAAAAAAAAACTTTATGCCGGAAAAACCAAAAATATATAAATCTTAAATTATAACCATAGGAAATTATCTCAAATTATTAAATCTCATTTATAATTATCTCTCTTATTAAATCATCAATCAAATTGAATTAAGTAAATTTGTGAATCTATTACTTATTATGAATCATGTAAATTTCATTAAGATATGTGACTACCCAAAATTCGCAGTTTTGGTGAAAAATTTCAAAATTACTTTTGTGTTTTTATAGCCAATACATTTCAGATTCCATAAAACACTCTATTTTTGTTTCTACGATATCTAGAAGCAAATTTATAGCATAATTAGTAAACTGGAATTGGAGTTAACAAAACCAGATGCTGATTCCTACACAAAATATTTTTAAGATATTGAATTTAAATTTTTAGAACATGTTTTATTTAGTTGTATCTGTGTTATGAATCAAAATCTAATCTCTGTGTATATACAGTGGACCCAAAAAGTGTTCGTACACTTGCAATTTCATATAAGATTTATTGTTTCCGACTAATAAAAATTAATATTTTGGAATTGTAATTTTTTTATATCTGCAACTTGTTCTTGGCGGAATGACATAATTTTTTTAAAAAAATAGTATAACTATTATTTTTGAAAATTAATAATCAAAAAGCTACTGAAAAATTACGCCACTAAAGTCTTCGTACACTTAACAAAAATCTCAACATAGCTTTATATATATATATATAAATATTGTATTTCTTTCTTAATTTAGAACTTAGTAGGATATCTTTTAGTGTCCACAACAACTTTTAATTACCTCCATGCTTCAGTGATTATTGTTTTTACTTCCCATTATGTGTTTATATGTCATGTTTTCTTTTTACTTTAAATCTAGTTCTTCCCAAATATGTTCTGCTGGGCTAAATAAATTGATTGAGGAGGTGTTTTCAAAATTTTGGGTACAGTTTTAGAGACACCAGCGGTGTACATTGAGAGCAGTTCGCCTGGCGTCATTATCCTGTTAAAAAATGAAATCGTCTAAAATATCCAAATTTTGAGAGGATAATTTAAAATTTCTCTTTAAAATATTTAAATAGAGCTCACGATTCTAAATACCATAAAAAAAATACCAAATTACCTAATCCTGAAGCCTATTTACACCCACCCTCCCCTGCAAGAACACCTCTGTGTTAAAGCATGGAGTTGGAGGAGCTCTTGTTCCACATAAATTCACGGAATTAAATGCCTCATTTTTTCCTTTAAAACTATTATATGCCCATCAGAACCAAAAATGTTGAATTTTCTGTCATCCCAATCACTTTCCTGACAATTTTGAATTTTCTGAAACTTAGTCACAAGAATCTAGTAGGATGAATGAACCGTGGAAGTGTTCTTGTATGGGGGCGTAAATCAGCTACAGAATTAGGTAATTTTTGATGGTATTGAGAATCATGAGCTCTAGTTAAATATTTTAAAGAGAAATTTTAAATTGTCTGTCCAAAATTTGATATTGAATATGACTTCATTTTTTAACAGGATAATGATGCTCTCAATGTACACCACTGGTGTTTTTATAACTGCCCCAAAATTTTGTGAAAACACCTCCTCAATCAATTTATTTAGCCCAGCAGAGCATATTTGGGGAGAACTAGATTTAAAATAAAAAGAAAACATGACATATAAACACATAATGGGAAGTAAAAACAATAATCACAGAAGCATGGAGGTAAATCGATGCAGAAATTACAAAAAACTGATTAAATCTATACCAAGATGTTTAAAAGTTGTTGTGGACACTAAAAGATATCCTACTAAGTTCTAAATTAAGAAAGAAATACAATATTTAAAGCTATGTTGAGATTTTTGTTAAGTGTACGAATACTTTTGTGGCGTAATTTTTCAGTAGCTTTTTCATTATTAATTTTTAAAAATAATAGTTATACTATTTTTAAAAAAATAATTATGTCATTCCATTAAGAACAAGTTGCAGATATCATAAAAAAATTACAATTTCTATACATTAATTTTTATTAGTCGAAATCATTAAATTTTATAGGAAACTGCAAGTGTACGAACACTTTTGGGGTTCACTGTATTTATGTACTTCATTGCATTTAAATGAAAAAAAATCATTAATTTTTTAAAAAATCGAGTTTTTGCATAAAATTTGGCATATTTAAAAAACTTTTAATTCTTAAAACATATCAAGATGTTCCATTATTTATGTGCTGTATAAATATTATTTGAATACATTCATTAGAATTTTGTGTAAAAGATCCTCATTGCTATTTTTCTTGAAAATTTTACTAAACTCGACAATTTTTATAATCTATAAAACTCTCCAGAAAACAGCAAAAGGGTTAAAAAATTAGTTAAACATGAAGCTAAAGAGTTTGAGCTATAAATATGGTGAGTTTAAGAAATGTACAACGAGTAGAACATTTTTCATATTGTATTTAAATCTTTAAAAGCATTGTCTGAGAAACTATGTTTTTTGGCTTCACGGTAAAGTTCACAAATGGATTTCTTTTTAAGATATTGAATTGAAATTTTCAGAAAATTTTTATTTGTATTATAGACTATAATCTCTATGTATGTATTTATGCATTTTATTGCACATACAATTTGTGAGAAAAAAAACATGTTTTTTTAAAAAAAGTGACAAATTTCAAAAAATATTATAAATTTTATCGCTCTAGGCACAGATAATGTTGTTATTTTTGTGCAGTTTTAATATTATTTGAATATATTAATTAGAATTTTCAATACAAGGTTTACTGTAACTGCAATTTTTCACTAAAAATCCCCAATCTATCCAAAATAATTTAAAATTTTGTGGAATTGTATTTTAATTCCTGACTGAAGTGTAATATAGGGGGGGCTTTCGATTTGACGATTTTTCTTTGGATTTTTATATAGATATTATGGTGAGATGAATTCATTCTGGCTTCGGGAAACCTATCGCTAAGTGAAGTAGCTTGGCGATCGATTTTGGTCACCAAAAAAATTTGACATCGCCAAGGCTCCCCTATACTACACTTTAACCTTAATTCCTAGTTCTATGCACATCCTTTTTAAAGAAAAAAGTGTTTTTTTATTTGAAAATATGTTTCAATAAAATGCTCCGAAGGTAGCCACATACCTCTTAAATTTGTTTTTTTAAGTAATCCGCCAAAAAAAGGTAATTGTTATCAAATGTTTTCGCTAAATTCCTATAAAAAAGCCTTATATTAAAAACAAGGCACGTACTTTTGTAAAACAAATACGTGAAAACTTTAATTCAAAAGTCAAGAAAAAGACTGTTTTGATTTGAAGTCATAACAAAATCGAAACAATATAATACTCATGTGTTCGTCCGCGGGTAGCGTGGTAGAAAGGAAAAATAGTTCGGAAGATTTATGAGAACTAAATTAGTTGTTGGACCCGTATTTTTAAAATATGTAGCCAGTATATTAAAAAAAATTCTTTAATCCTGAATATCTTTTTTAATTTGTTTGATAGTGTTAATTAACCATTTTTTGAAAATTTGAGTACATGTAATGTTTCATATTCGAAAAGGCACGCGTTCAAATCTGATATAAACAAACTCATTTCAGAATGAGTAAGTCCATGTGCTCAGTTTTGAGTATTTCTTTTTTCTCCGTGAATGCTGTTATAAATAAAAGGAGCAGTCCCACTCCCACATTTGAACATTTCAGCACCTCACTGTTCTCTGGATTTTTAGTTCACCTCACACTATTATCCAGATTTTTACTTTTATTTTATGTGGTTTAATATCTTAGTTCAATGGGTTCTTAAACTTTCAAACGCCCTTTATGTATTAACGCGACATCGAGGACCACAAGATTTCGAACATCCCTTCCCGACTTAATATTCTCGATCAAAATACAAGTACTTGTAGAGTTTTTTCATTGAGGACTATCAGAGGGCTTTCTAGGGGGTCTGCGGAGTTTCTCAACTCCGCAGACCCCCTAGAAAGGCGCTGCGGACCCCAGTTTAAGAACCGCTGAATTAAGGGATAAGGATTCGTAAAAGATGATCATGGGAAGATTTTTATGATTCTTTTCTAGTTTGGATGGAAAAAACCCATTACTTTATTTTCACTGACAATAATTTATTCGCTCATATATTCTGCTCTTTAGAATGCATGCAAATGTGAGTTACAGCAATATTAATACACTACCTCAGTTAATCAGTTCTTTGCGTCATCAAGGATATTTAGTATTTTCACTGAAAACAAAAGGGCAACTTGGCAAAAAGTTTACATCAAAGTTTCTAATGTATTTCGTATATTCTCGCATGTAACGCACACTTGTAACATAAAAAATAAGATAAAAATTTACGGGTGCACGTTATACGCAAATAAAGAAAAGATGAGTGTAAAAAGTTAGATTTCTAAAAAAAGAATGACACATTATGAGCTTTTTTTTATTGGATAACATAAAAGTATTCCTCAAATTCGTCTTCCGTTATTTCTTCAAGCACATATATAACTTGTTTCATTTTTACACCATCACTGATAATCTGATCCATGAATAAAATCGCCGTCTGTTCCATGTGGATTGTTAGATGTGAACTACATTTTTTTAAAAATGATTTTTTTAATTATGTTAGGTTTATTTTTATTTCATGCTTTTATTATCATTTCAAAACATATTTAGACTTTAAAAGATAAAATCATTGCAGGTCAATGAAATGTACACAATGTGTGTGTACATTTCATTGACCTGAAATTGAAATGTACACACACGTTTCAGGTCCCTGCATAATAAAATATGCGTGTTATACGGCGGAGTATACAATTAGTAAATTTTTGTGTGTTGACCGAATAAGATTCAAATGTACTAAGAAGACGGGTATTTATGTGTTGAATATGTTTTCACTATGTTATTTTGTCAGTTTTATATTAGTTTTCGGTTTGTACCAAAAAGTTTCTTTCATAATTTTATTTTATGTTTATTTTTCATGTGCGGTAGATAAAGGGTTACTGGTTACTAAAAAATATGTTTTTTAGGAAAGAAATGACCCCCCCCCCTGACAAGAGAAATGTTCAGAATTCCACCCTCCCCCCCTCCCGACAAGAGAACGCTTAAGAATTCATTGATTTAATTTTAATATTTGAATAATTTCTTCCTGCCTTTTCCCATAGATTTTGTAAAAATATTAATAAAAAATAAATAAAAGCTAAATAAACGTTTGAAAGTAACATGTCTTATCAATATTTTTTTTGTTTGATAAACAATTCAAATTATGGAAAAAAGTCTTGTATTTTTTATAGAAAAAGAAAATAATCGGATTTTTATACCCGGTTCATTGACTCATGATTTTAGATATGATAATTTACTGCAAGATAAAAATTAGTATATAAATGAACATGTTTCAGAAGGAGGGAGAAATACCCTCTTAAACTTTTCAGTAAGCATATCTCGTTTTTTAATTTTGCAGTGAATGATAGGTGGAAACACACAAACTTTGATTTTTGTGTTGATACTGAAACTGTTTTTTGCATCGAATAAATTTTAAGATAAAACTAATGCCCCTTTCGAAGACTTTAAAGTCTTTTGGAACATTTTTATATTTTGGCTCTGAAATCGCTTGCTGATATTAATATAAAGAAAACTATTTATGATTGGTATTAGTTAACAATGAACAAAAATAGTAACAAACAAAAATAATAGTCTTACACAATGTATAGAAAGGAAAATCGCTTTCTATTTTGCCATTTAATATTGTGATTCTGTCAGTATTTAATAAAAAAAGTAACGAAAATAAAAATTTTCTTTGTTGACCTAAGTAGGAATTGGCTTAATTTTTTTTTAATGTTTGTGAATTAGAGTACATTTCAAAAAGAACATTCCAGAAATGTTATCTAAATTGTTATTTTTAATGCTATTTCAATATATATTATGTTGGTTATATATATTTTATCAATGGGGGGGGGGAATTCTCAAGCTTAGTAGCTAAAGAAGTATAGGTTCGAGACCAGATCAACATAGAGAATGTGTACTTGACTACTGCTCCTTAGAATTATTTGTTTCACTATCAGACAAAATTACGAAGTTTGTCGTAAATAGTTCAAAATGTTTTAACCTACTCTAATCATAGATAAGTCAAGTACATTATATTGATTTTCATATTTTTGAGACACGGTTCCTTTAGAAAGTATGATACTGAGTAAATATTTGAAGAATGAGTGTTTGAGTAACTTCCGAAGTCATTTCAGAAGAAATGAGATAAACGAAATTGATAACAGAGTGGAAAATGTCCCAAGGTTTTCAATTTTTCCCTTTCACCAAATTTTTACAAATCGAAACGACTTAATTTATTTCCCCGTTATATCTTTATCTATTTTTAATTTATTGATCGAGAATCAAGGGAACAAAAGGCAATTTTTTACGTACTAGAGCATGGATTGACCTTGAAGCTGACATTTAGGATTTTATTGCCATGCAAATATAAGCCGGTTTGTGTAAAGGTATGCATTTTGGCGCCAGTCGTCTCAGGAATGTTCATAAAAGATGGAAAATCATAACGCATGTTTTATGAAATGTGGCTTTGTTTAAAAAACGATAGTTGAACTTGATGAGGAAATTCATTAACTGGCAACAGATTTGCTCTCTTGATATTTCTACGAAATCAAAACATAAAGTTGATTTTGCCATTCCTTTCCCCTTTTGTTTCTTCTTTTTTCCCCCTATCAATTCATCCGTCGAAAATATCTTTCACCAGCTGCCACCTTCCCGTTAATTATTAGTTGGAACAATTTCAAAATACGCAAATATATGTATAAATGTTAAATCAATTTTATTAAAATAGCATTCTCGTTTTTTCGCTAGCGTGGATTGATTTTTCCTATGGTGTTCAATAATTTCGATGTTGTTGAAAATAAAAATAATAAATGTAAATTATGATAGATTAATAGCATTTTTGATTTGAATATAAATATATGATACTATTTTAATATTTAGCTCAATTAATATGGTAACAACACATTCTAATTTTAATTATTTGCAACGTTGAAGAAATATTTTATTCGTTTCGCAATTCCTGTAGTACATCAAAAAGTTGAGGAACTTGGGATAGAAAGGATAAATTGAAGTTATTGTGTAAAACTTATTCCTTCTTAACTTTTCAAATGGTAATTTAAAGTTAAGTGATGTAAAGTAAAGTTAAGACTATCACTATTCCGTGTTTGTTTACATTCGATGTTAGATTTACCACGCCTATCTTAATTCTGTTTTTTCTATATTTTGCATTATTTTTAGAATTTAAATTATTTTAATTTAATCTTAAATTTATTTTATCTGAAATCATGGGTAAATGTCGTTCATATCGTCCCCGTAAAAGAAAGTTTCATGGAAACCAAAATACATACACTGAAATTGCTTCATGCAAGGAAGAAATTATGACCGCCAGTTCACTGAAGCTGCAGCATTGTTATGAGGTAAATGATGATGAAAGTAATACAGAACATTTAACTGGAAACAGGTTGATTGATCTGGAAATTATAATTGGTATTTTTTCCTTATTGTGTTGCCCAACTAAAAAGTGTACAGCAGGAAGCCTTTATCTTGTGGAAGATTCAAGGTTTGGATTATCTTCAAACTTTTCTTTGCACTGCAAAAATTGCAATTTCATATCGGCATTTTGTACTTCTAAAAAGTTGGACAAAATGAATGAACTCAATACTCGTTTTGTTTATGGCATAAGATTGATTGGTAGAGGTGTCTCAGCAGGAAGGAAACTTTGTGCTGTTTTGAATCTACCTCCCTTTCTCTCAAAGCTTGCATTCCGCCAACAAGAAAAAAAAACTCCTCAGTGCTGCTACTTCCATTGGAGAAAAAATAATGAATGGCGCAGCAAAAAGTATTAGGCAATTAAAAGAAATCTATACACACATGATACTGTAAATTGTGGTGTTTTGGTGGATGGTACCTGGCAGCGTCGTGGTTTTTCTTCGCTAAATGGTTGTGTTAGTGCAATATCTGTCGATACTGGGAAAATTGTTGACTTTGAAACTTTATCTCAGTTTTGTAGAAAATGCAATTCAAAGACGGAGCAACAAAATGTGAAATTGCGGTGTAATCACCATAAAGGATCTTCATCCAGTATAGAACCGGTTGGGGCTTATCGCATTTTTGAGAGGTCGGAAGATCATAGAATGTTACGATACACTGACTATTATGGGGATGGAGATTCCAAAGCTTTTGATGCCGTGAGGAACATTTACGGGAAAGATTCTGTTACGAAGCTAGAATGTATTGAGCATATTCAAAAAGAGTTGGAACAAGGCTTCGAAAATTGAAAAGCAGAAATAAAGGACTCGGGGGGGGGGGGGAGGTAAATTGACTGATGGTTTAATTAATAAGCTACAGAATTACTATGGAATTGCTATTCGAAGCAATATTGGGAACTTGGACTAAATGCAGTCTGCTGTTATTGCTGCCTTCTTTCATTGTTGCTCATCAAAACATCTACAGTGCCCTGTGGGAGCTGAAAGTTGGTGTAAATTTCAACGGGCTAAAGCTTCTAATATTGTGTATCAGGATAAATCCTTGGGACTGCCACGAAATATTGTTAACACGATAAAGCCAGTTTATATGGATTTGTGTGACCGAAATTTTTTAAAGAAATGTTTACACGGCAAAATTCGAACGAAAGTTTTAATGCAATTTTGTGGCAGATATTACCAAAAGAAGTTTTCGTTGAGCATCAAACATTGCGTTTAGGAGCTTATATTGTTGTTGTGCAGTTTAATAATGGCTTCCCGGCATTAATTTCCATATTAAATGAAATAGGTATTGTTTTGGGCTATTATACTGTACGGGGACAAAAAACCTTCGATAATGAGCGCATTGCAGATTCAAAACGTCACTCACTGCCAACACCAAAAACCTGCAGAAGAAAACTTAGGGCCATTCGAAAAAAAAAAAAAGAAATATAAAAATTGAGGAAGAAGAAGGAATAACATATAAAACTGGAGAATTTTAAGTTGTTTTTTTAATATTTACTTTATGTAACTTATAAGTATATTTTTTAAATGTGTTTTTTGAAGAATGAAATTTTCACGATAATTTTCGCACGAAAACTGGGATATCTCCAAAACAATTATATAAAATTCAATGATATTTGCAACATTTATGTTATAAGCCCTTGAGAGTGTAGCAAACCGCAGGTTTTAAAGATACTTACATTTAATCACATTTTATAGTCATTTTTAGCTTAGAATATAGAGTAATTTTAACGAAAAATCTTTAACGTGAAGTTCGAATGCTTATTAAATATTTATTTTTGAAAATATTTTTTAACCTGCGGTTTGCGACACTTCAGGTGGATCAATAAATATATCAATGCAATTAAAATTACATTATGTCCAATATATATATTTTTTACGCTGTTTTTCCTGAAATTAAATTTTAAAAATTTTTTTTATAAAAATAATTTTTTTTTCAAAAACAGAGGTGATGCATGGTATTTATTTCATAATTATGACTCTTTAAGCGTATTTATGTTCTTTAAAACAATAAAATTCTTCTGATAATCAATTTTTGAAAAATTGGTCTTCGAACCTAGTCTTAATGATTTCAAAATGAGGCTGTTCACATCCAAAATACTAGGGTTTCATTGTATAATTCATCAGCGTAAATCAGCTATGCGTAAATTTCGGCGGTCGATTTCAAAGAAATTTCTGGTAAACCAATGATCAGGTATTTCAAATGATAAATTTTATAATTGTGACATTCTTAAAAAAATAAGTTTTTAAAAGATTTTGATTGCGAATATGCCACTTTTTTTTAATGTGTTCGTTGGCTAAGTCGGTCTATATCTTTAGAAAGGTTTGTGAAATGTCTGGGAGAAAATACTCCTTGTTCTAAATGACTGGGATAAGGACGATTTTAAAGAAATGTGTAATACAGAATGGTCGATAAAATAAATATTTTTCGTGAACACTAACATTGTATTTAAAAGATCTTAGTAAAAATTTGCAACTCCGTGGGAAAACAATTGAGACTGTTTGGACTGATAAAGAAGTTTTATTGTAAAAAAGTATTTTTTTTTGCAAGTGATTTTAAATCTAGAAAATTAACACAAAAAGCATAACAAACAAATAGCTCAACAGAAAAAAAATTAATTAAAAAAAAATTTTAATATATTTATAACATATCGATGTGACGAGATGAGATTCATTTTTCCGTCTTGTAGTCATGGCACTGAAACAATGCATCTTAATGTTGATTATATCTTTATTGATTTCATTTTAGCATCAGGAAAGTTATTTTGAGCGGGTGCTTTGCTAAGTTCCAGAATACAAAAGAGAGAATTATTCAACTCCCGCGTTTTATGTGCAAGGAAAAAAAAACAGGGAGAAACGTAAATAAAATAAATACATAGTCTCGTTTTCAAGTGAAGAGAAATAAATCATTTATAGAAATTGTCATTGTTTAAGGAAATATTTTCAACCGATTAGTAATACACTTATTTCTTAGCCATTATCGTATTCTATTATTTGGAATCTCCTATAAATCTAACAAAAATTAAAGGTTTAATTTTTTTTAACGAGGAATCACTTGATAAATCTTTTAAGATATAGGTTTTAATCTTTTAGTGCGAGATGAAATGGAGACACTTTTCGAAATAGGGTATTCACATTTATGAATTTGATATTTTAATAAATAAAATTAGAATTTTTGAGTAATTATTAATTTATTACATATACTCTGGGTGATTCATAAAGAAGTATATAGTTTCAATGCACTATAAATCAAGAACAATGTAAGACAATGTCGCCTGTAACATAATTGTTTGGAATTGTTAGAAGTTTAGGTAGAGACAGTCACAGATGTTCTACGTGTGAACCCTTAGTCACACACGACACACATTCATCCGCTAATTCCTTTTCGCCCAAACGCGTGCTAAGATAACTGAATCTAGTCCTTGATTGCGGTTGTGATAGCTATTTCAGCTCCGCTAGATTAACAGGAAGAGTAGGGACGAATACCTTGCCCTTTACGTACCCCCTCCCCCCGGAAGAAATCACAAAATATCAAATCAGGACTTCTGGATGGCCATTGGGTGAGTGGCATGTTGTTGCCCACGACTTCTAATCCATAACTGAGGAATATGTTCATCGAGGTAATCTCGCACATTGGCCGACCAGTGTGGTGGTGCACCATTCAATTGGAGAATGAAGTTGTCAATGTTGGTCCTGCAACTGTAGCATCAACTAAAGAGAAAAACATATCTAAAAAAGTGGCTTCCGTGACATTTTTCTAAATTCGAGAACATAAAAAGCCTTTTCCACTGCAAACGCCGCCATTTTGGCTAAGTCACATGACACGCATGCTATTGTCCACGTCAGTGGCGAGACACAAATTTAAAGAGTACATCTACCTTACGGTTCGCTAAGGTGGTGTTAGTCTGTGATTATTACTGTTTTACAGCACCTGGAAAGTGTATACTTCTTTATGAATCACCCTGTATAACACATGGGCTGAAAAGTCCCTGGCCTAACACATAGATGGTGCTAGTTTTATTGCAGTCACCTTTTTTTCAGTTAATACTAACGTTCAAAAGACAGCTGTTATATATATATAAAATTTCATGATATTCTATTCATTAGTTTGTGAGTTGTGCTAAGAGTGACGCTACTTTTGTTATTTTCAAAACAATGGATCAAAAACAATTTCGTGTTTTAATTTTACACTGCTTCTTGATGGGAAAAAATACCGTTCAAGCGAAGCAATGGCTTGAAAGGTGTTATGGGGACTCTGCTCCATCAGAAACAACAATAAAACGTTGGTTTGCTGACTTCAAAGGTGGTCGTAGAGACACCGATGATGCAGAACGCGGTGGACGTCCAAATGAGGCGGTAACACCAGAAAACATTAAAAAAATCCACAAAATCGTTTTGAATGACCGAAAAGTGAAGTTGCGTGAGTTAGCTGACATCGTAAAGATATCAAAAGAACGTGTTGGCTTTATATTGCATGAGCATTTGACTATGAGAAAGCTCTGCTCAAAGTGGGTGCCGCGTTTGCTCACTGTTGACCAAAAACGAGAACGTGTTGATGATTCTGAGCAGTGTTTGGCCATGTTTAAACGTAACAAACTGGAATTTTTGCGTCGATATGTGACAATGGATGAAACATGGATTCATCACTTCACTCCGGAATCAAAACGATCGTCATCTGAGTGGACAGCAACTGGTGAACCTCGTCCAAAGCGCCCAAAAGCACAACAATCGGCTGGAAAGGTTATGGCCTCGGTATTTTGGGATGTGCGTGGTGTAATATTCATTGACTATCTTGAGAAAGGAAATACCATCAACAGTGAATATTATATAGCGTTATTGGAGCGTTTGAAGGCCGAAATTACAAAGAAACGACCGCATATGGCAAAGAAAAAAATTTTGTTTCATCAAGACAACACACCGTGTCACAAGTCAATCAAAACAATGGCAAAACTACATGATTTGAACTTCGAATTGCTCCCACATCCACCGTATTCGCCAGATTTGGCTCCCAGCGACTACTAGCTGTTCTCAGACCTGAAAAAATGCTCGCCGGTAAGAAATTTCGCACGAATGAAGAGGTTATCGCTGAAACTGAGGCCTATTTTGAGGCAAAAGATAAATCGTTCTACAAAAGTGGTATTGAAATGTTAGAGCGGCGCTGGAATGATTGCGTTGCTCTTGATGGAGATTACGTTGATGAATAAAGCTAATTTTGAACAAAAAAAACTGTGTTTTCTTTGTTAGGCTTGGGACTTTTCAGCCCATGTGTTATACATATATTGAAAAGGATGCTTAAAATTTTTTTTTCTCAATGTAATCGTGTCCAAAAGAATTCAAGAAGACGTGATGACGTATTTGCTTAACACATTATTTGGAAGAACGAAATATAATCTGTTAGATAAATAAATCCACCAAAGATGTTTTAGAGATGTTTTACCGGAAACGCACGAACGAATCTTAGGACTTGCAGAATCCTTCTCTTTTCGGCCCACAAAAGACCCTTAGCATATTCAAACAAGGATTTGTAACGTCCCAATTTTTATTTTTCATATTTAATTCGGATTACATTTTCTGGTTTGTATGACGTCATGATTTCCTGTTATAAGCACTGAAAGTACTATTATTTATAAAAAACGTTTCCTGAATAAATTTTGTAACTGTAATAAATTAAATTTGTTTTTCAACTATTTTTTTACAGAAGCTTCAGCTTTTCTATATTTTTGTAAAGTAGAACTTACTAGAATTAATTTGTTGGACGTACTGTAACAGATTTCTCTGTGTGTGTGTTTAACATTATAGTATTATTTCTAATCAGTTCCTAGCTTACTCTCAATATGAATAGAACAATGTTTTTATTATTATTGTCATTTGTATTTTTGAGCTCGAATCAATGGTTAAGTTGGGTACCATTAAAAAAGGAAACATTACTTGAATTTGTTAAGGATCCCGTTCTATCGTTATGAGTCCCAATTCTTGCGTAGAGCAAGTTAAGAAAAAGTTGCCACATGCTAGTGAAATGAAGCTTCCAGTTCTAGTTTCGCAACCGGGTAAAGTGAGAAAATATTGTGAAGAATTATTTGTCATATGGATTTCTATTCGTAATTATTAAGATTGTCCTTCGACTGAATGTGACGACAATATTAAACCTTCACTATATCCTCGTAATTTACAAACACTTATATTTCAAAGACAAAAAAAAATCTTACCTTCTTGTTGTACTAATGGAGATGCTGTTTAAGTTTCCTATCGTATTAGTTCATGGGCATAGCTTACGCCGTATCTATGATACGGGACCTCCAAGCTCGAGGGGCTCCAATACATGTAAGCAAAAAAAGGTAAAATATTAAAGGACCTAAAACAGGACCCCTAAGGAATTTTTGATACAGGGCCCACTGAGAACTAGCTACGTCAGTGCATTATTTACCATATTTCCATAAATGGTGGAAATTTTACGAGGTCCATCGCCAAAAGCTCTCGCGTGACTGAATAGTGCGATGTTAATATTCACTCACTGCAGAAATTGTGAAAGTCACGCAATTGTTGAAAATTTTTGATTTTGCTTAACATCAAATAAACACAAATACATATGCTCTTAAAATTAATGTTATCCCTCTCTCTATTGGCACAAGTCGAGAGCTCAAACGTCCTCTCGTTAGTGTGGTGTGGTAGTTAGGAGAGGGGGTGCCAGCTCAGGTGTCGTCCGCGTCACTTGACCATGGTTCAAAATTACGCGGACCGTCCCCAAAAGCCCTCGTGTAGCTAAACAGTGGGACGTTAATATTCACTCACTCACTCACTGTCTAATGGTACAGTCTCACGTAGAATCAAATTTCTAAAATAATATTGATACTAATATAGAGAATGTTTTGATATAAGAAATCAATGGTAGTAAATATTTTCCATTCAGATTCATAAGAATACTAATGCAGCACTATTTGCTGTTTGGATTGTTATTGTAAGGTACTTCAAAGGAGATGAGTTTGTCGAATGACTTTTGCTTTGTCATCGTCTTTCTGAGTGGACGACAGGTTTTGATATATTTTTCATGTCATTGATTCCTACTTAAGGAATAATGGGAATAAAGTTGTCTAAATTTCTGTGGTTTAAATACTGACGGCCACAAGTTTAATCTTGTTGCTACTCTGGGCTCATCGCATGTGTTAAAGCAGCTGGTGAAGTGAATAACTCTAGGACATCGAAGCCCCGTGCCGATATTAATACGTTTTGGATGATCCCAAAAAAAGTAGTCAATTTTATTTAATCCCACCGAATTCAAGGCTATTCTCATCCTTGTGTTAACAAATAGATAGAACACCCAACTCTTTTTTTTTTTTCCACACAATAGATACCTTTCTTTGAAAACTTTGCGGAAAAAAAAATGGTGTAAAAAAATACATACGACATATGATAAATTTGAGGATATGTTCCTCATATTAAAAAACTCGTGTTAGATGAAAAAACTAAATGTTAAAAAACTAAACTAAACCCCAAAAAACCGTGCAAAACAAGTAATAATGAAATCCATGTTTCATATTTATTAAACAAAAACACAATTCATTTTTATTACAAAAAAAAAAAAAAAAAATAGTGTATTGTGAAAATTTAGTCTATAAATAAATACAACATATATAAAAATTCAGATATAAATTAGGAATAAAACTACTAATTATTTATATTCATCTCTACTTGATAACAAGCGTGCACGTTTATTACGAACTGGATTAAAAATGCTATCATCAGTAAATGTGTTGGATATGTCCTAGTACAGCTGTCAGCTTTGATTCAAATGAAGAATTTTCGTTCGTTATTAACGGCCTTAAAACAGAAAGAATTATTATGAACACAAATTATATTGGTAATTTCATTATCGAATTGAAATTAACTTTTGAACATCAACTTTTTAGAACTTTATTGAAATTATTTATTTGGTTCTATACGAACTACACTTAACACACACAATACAATTATACTAAAGAACAAAATGCTGTGCTCACAAGTTGAAGCAACAAAATAAAATAAAAAATTATTGGGAAATTAGGGTATTTTCCCAATAACTTTAGGGGGGGGGGGAAATGGGGAGATTTGTGCTAGAGCAAAAAATTCGTGTAGAAGAGTGTATTAGTGAACCGAGTTATTTCAAATTCCTGTAAAAAAAAACTCCTAAATCCTGTATTAATTTGTAATTTTGTTTCTGATAATTTTTCGAAAGTAAACCAGATAAATTTGTCCCTTCAAAACAATGCAGTAATTTTTCCACAAGTTACCTTCTTCCTTTTTCTTTTATTTTTTGAAAGTAGGGAACAGCCGACTCTTGATCTTGAAACACTGCACTGGCTTCATTTTTACCGACATGGGTCAAAATTTCAAAAGATCCCCCCACCTCATGTTTTAAAGCATTCAGTTGAACTGAAATTTTATATACACGATTGTTTTGGAGGACAATACGATACTTTAATGATAATTAATAAAAATGAATTGCCTCTTAATATTCGGATTCTGTCCAAAGTATGTACAAATTTATATTAATTGTAATTATTTGGTAAAAATTAATTAAAATAAAATTTTTCTTTGTTGACCTAAGTAGGAATTGACTTAATTTTTTTTATATTACTTGTTTTATGACATAGTTTAAAATTTAAATGTGTTAGAGAGAGATAAAAAATCTCTCTTCGTATATTTTGGGAGTTTATTCTACTCCTTTTGATAATTCCGAAGTTTTTTTTTGGTGGTCCCCCCCAACTTCGAATTATTGAGAGTCAACAGTATTATTAAAAAAAAAAAAAATTATTTTAGGTAGGAAAAAGAAAAGAAAGAAAGGGGTACGAAAGTGACGGATATTTAGAACATTCTCCTTTTCGTGATTTAACAATTTCGATAAATGAAGGTCCGACTGTATGCAATTTAGAAGTGGGTTTATTCATATTTTATTATTATCGAAAGAGCAAATAAATTTTAACAGAAAACATCCGTTATTATTTTAGAGTTAATCGTAACTCAGAAAATGAAGTGAATTTTTCAAAAAATCATGCATATCAAAAAGTAATGTTTTCTTTATATTACAGTAATGGAATAATAAACCTTTGCTGTTTCATATCCCGTTATAAACAAATTCGCTATAATGAACAAAAAGAAAGAAAATCGCAAAATTGTATTTCTGGAAATAATTGCTTGTAAATGTATATCTTAAATTTAAATTAACTTTTTTTTCCTAAAAAAAAAAAGAACGTGGAAAGCCACGCGATAGAAGTGAAACTTCTTTGGCGACGTTGGCCGTAAATGTAGGAATAGATCTAATTATATTAAACTGCTGAGAGAAGTTACTTTAATCAAATAAAATTCGAGCTTCATTTATTGTAGGAAAATATTTTTATTCTATTTTCTGCATCTTCATTTTCCAAGAAAGACACAATAGGTGTGTGGTAACTGAAGTAGGATATAAAAATCCTCGATTGTAGTCAATCAAGAAAATATGAGAAATCTGCATCAATCGTGGTACCGCATATTGTTTTTCCTTCTCTAGAATCAATATTCATTGTCAAATTCAGTGTTCGTTTCAAGAATTCAATGAGTGACCTTGCTTCTTCTGAAGCAAAATTAATATTAAAGTCTCCAGTTAAGATAATCGGCTTTTAATCACCATCAGATCCAATGATTGCAGCAGTATCTGATGTGTACAGCACTAAAACTTTATGGGTAAAGATGATAAAAGCTGCGACAGAACTACCTGGTGATATAGACTTTCGTCAGGAATCGCTGCTAGTTTTGCTTTTTTTTCTTTCTTTCACGAAACTCTTTTCCTCTTTTTGCATTTGTTCTAGGCTATCTGACCAGAATTTATTTTGATTCAATGGAAATAAAAATTAATATAAACTTATGCATCACTCACAGAAGTCACTGTGTTTGTTTACAAGACGCTATCCATAGCAATGCTGGCTCGAAAGTTAGTGACATATACAGTGCCCCAGACACTCCCGTAACGGAAAGAGCCATATAATGGTAATATTTTGGGTGCGTTTATTCGTTGAAAACGGCACGTTTATTACATAGAAACTACGAAAATACGCCACGCGAGTTCGTTACGAGAGTTGTTGTGAGTCGAGAAAAACTATTCTTCGATTACAATATTCCTTTATTGTTCTTCGACACACAGGATAAATGAGGCTATTTACAGTTTTGAATAAATGAAGCTATTTACATGAAAGAATGAATTAATTGAGCACACGCTCCGTAAACGTAAAATATAATACAGTTCTTTTCTTAGCGTAAACACGTAAACTGTGTAGAATGTTCCATAAAGTTATTTTTTCTAAAATTCTGTTGCCAGATTCAGAAGTGAATAAACAAATGCGAAATAATTATCAAATAATATAAAAGAGGAAATGTTGAACTTGTTAGGAGTGGCATCAAGAGCAGCAAGGGTACCCACTTAATGTCACTAATACCTAAGCGCCTTTCGTCCATAGCAGCAAGATATACTTTTGATGCACAATTTTCCCTTAGCAATCGTCCAACTTTTTCACCAATATGACGCAGGTCACGTGGTGTACCCCCCGTTTTCTTTTCCTCCCGTTCGCTATCTCCTCACCATGACGACGTTTCAGGGGGGGGGGGAATCACTACTTCCGTTCGCTTTTTCACTGTGACGCAAAACTGGGTAAATTTCCCATTCACTCCCGTCCCTAAAGAAGTTTCACTTCAAAAAGGAGAGCATTTAAAAAGTTTAAACTGTGTAACAAACTAATATGCAAACAAGTTAATAAGTAGTCATTAAAAGTAAATATGGTACTTGCGTATTATCGCAACAATCGCCAAGTTGGCTACCCCGATTTTCTATGTGTCGTACTCGCTGAATTGGCAACCATGTGGTTCGTTTCATATAAAATCGCCAATAGGTTGCGATAAGACGGGTAAGTACCAGAAATATTATATAGGATACAGGTTAAAACGGTACGGATTTAAGACATTTAGTAGGGTAATTATGTTTTAAATTTTTGGATATTAATTCTTCTACCTTTATTAAATAATAGTTAAGCTGCAAAAAGTTAAGTTTCCTATAAATTTTTCTCAGAAAACCGTGCCAGAATAAAACTTTAATAATGCTAATATAGTATCCCTCTTTTATAAAAAAATATGGCTATTTTTGATTTCTTATTCATAATAGAAGTTTTATCCAGGTATTCTGTTGCAAGTTCATAATTATTATTTTTAATTGAGCTTATGCGTAAGTAGGATGAAAAGTAAGCTATTTTTACCAGAAAGAATTATATCCATAATTCTTATCCATAAAATCACTATCAATATATTGTTAAAAAATTGGAGCATAAATTAGCTGAGCTTTTACTAGTAAATCTTGCTTTGTGTTAAGCCTTTTATCTGTTTATATATATACAACACCATTATAATTAATATAATTATTTTTAAAAACTAAATTAATGATTGTTGCAATTTTAAAACTTTATTTGAGCATAATTTTCTGAAAGAATCCTTCTTATGTCATCTATGGGGTCTATTGAGTTAAAAAGATCTTTAAAATCATAGCTATGTAGACAGTAAATTTCTTTGTCTTAAGTAATTGAGATCTTTATTATTTCTAATAATAGCTGTAACTTTGAAATTATTTATATTTTGTAAAATAGATTGTGTAATAATTTACCATGAATAATGATGTAAGCTTAAAACCACTAGTTACACTTGAAAATTCCTTGGAATTCATATAAACATTTTTAGTTAAAAATAATGTGGAAATATAACTCCTTGTAAATAATGTCTGTGAAATTTTGTATATAGAAAGCCAAAGTAGGAATATTTATCTATTTTATAGCTCAGATGTATGAAAAAAATTGTTTTGAAAATACATATTAAGCATAATGCTATTATAAACATTCACATTATTATCTAGCACCTTATGTGTATAAATAATGATGAAATTTTTATGTAAATAATAAATCATATTTTATATCCATATGAGTAACCTATTTAATGTCATAAAATCATGGAAGTTTTGTTTTTATGTCCTTCAAAGGCCTCCTAAGGTAATCCATACTCAAAAGAAAAATAAATTATTTGCTTGTTTATTTCTTATCTAAATTTTAATAAAAGGGGAAAATCATTTGTGTGTTTACTAGGAATCTCGTAATTTAGGGCCAGAGTAGAATGTAAACTTTGTTAAATCTCTATTGATATCTGAATAAATATCTGTTAGTGTTTGACATTGCTGTTAAACATAATTAACCTGGGTACTCTACTTTTCTTAAACCCATTTTATTTCTGAAAACATTTTCTTTATCTAATTATCTTTTTTTTCTTTTAAAAATTTATTTTAATCATTTTTATTTTCATTGTCATTGCAGATATGCGTAATTCTTCTCTATTGAATTTATTTTAGCCTTTTTGTTATTTGTATTCAAATGTAGACAATTGATGTTATTCATGATTATGATGTTTATTACTCTGAGCAATGGGAATTAAGTGATTGAATAATTTTGTCAAAAATTGTGGGATTGTATTCACACAGAAATAAAAGGTTTCTTGGAAAAACTTCAAGTTAAAACTTGACCGAATGAAGGAAAAGAATGAAATTCAAATTCTGTAGAAATATCAGAATGCACCAAAAAGCTACTTGATATGGATATCAAGGACCATTCTGGGAATATTCTATGATCAGATGAATCCCATGGTTGCCTAGTGGTCAATATCACAAACTTGTGGCTGGAGTGTGGCCTAGTGCCATTTATGACCTGCCATTGCATGTTAAACCTGTCGAGGCTTCAAACTTCTGCTTGTTGGTGTGGAAGTTAGGAGAGACTCGGGTGTCGTCTTCAATCACTTGACCAAGGTTCAGAATTAGGATGTCCATCTCTAATAGCCCTTGTGCAGCTTTATAGTACATCATTAATATAACTCATTCATTCCATAATCAGAAGTCTCACACTCATTGAACAAGGTTTAAAAAAGACCTTAAATTTTTTGCATCAAATGCAAAAGTTTTCAAGTGTTACTGGACTTAATTAAAAAAGTGTCCTGTTCATCATAGTAGTTAAAAGGAATAATAATATGGCATATTACATATTAAGGAAGTCTCCTGGCTCATGTAATGTCTCAAAAATTGTATTAATAAATGCATTAAATAAAAAAACTGGCTACTCTTCTATTGAGGTTCTCTAGCACTTCTGTATTTTCTTAGTATATTCTAAAGTTATTTGATAAAATCCAATGAAACCACTATCAGTAATTTTTTTTTTTTGAAGTATTGGTTGGTTCAAAAAGGATAATTTTTGTGATAATTTATTACTTACTTATGAATATATATATAATATAATATAAAAATTAAGTACACAGTTTTAAGTATTTGATCAGAAAAACGTCAAAAGATATAGTCCTTAAATTTTTGTTTAAAATATAAAAGAAATTTTTTGTCAAGAATTCTTGTAAAGTAGGAAAAAAATTTCTGCATTTTTGCTTCCAAGTTGTTTAAAAGGGAATTTGAGTTCTTAGCATCAAAGACAGTTAGTTTTTGAAGTGTAAGTACATTTAATGCTCTCATTTACTAAAGTAATTTAAATTTTATGAGTACTTAGGTAAGTTAATTTACTCATTTGAAAAATGCATTTCTTTCAAGATTATCTTTTATGAATGTGAAATGTTCTGATTTTTTTTCCTGTTCCATTTTAGCTTTTAATACAGATTGAAAATCACTTGTACAAAAGTGCAGAACATCGTGCATCATTAATAATTTCAGTCTGGTCATGTCTTGGAGAAAAAATTGGTTATTTCCGCAGCATAGAAAAAGTTTTCCATATGTTGTACAGGTACAATTTTCAATAATTTAATGCTTTGAAGGCTTTTTTGTTTGTTTTTGTAAAGTCTATTTAAATAATTGTATTATTCCATTTTGAACAGAGAAAGCGCCATGATGATATTCGGTGGCCATTGGACATCAATGAATATCATTTACAAAAGAGGTTTGGCTCGATCACTGATCCAGTATTCACATACAATGGGCAAGTATGTGAAAGGATCAGAAGGTCTTTGTTCTGCTCTAGTTATGGCAGTCTATGACCCTTGGGGAGATCCAATTATACGAAGGCTACTTAATCAAGAAGATATTGAACCAAATTTGGGTAAGTTTAAAAATTTCATTACAACCTGAGTCAATTTTTATTATTTAAAATATATGGTTTTTCTTTGAGTTTTAAGTTTTATAATGCTTGGTGAAATAAAAAGTTGATTGAATTCTGAAATATTTTTTAAAGTTGGTATCAGAATATGATGATCTGTTAATTAAATATTCTCTGTGATATCTCTCTATGGGAAATGATGTTATTAAAAAAGTAAAATAATTTGCATTTATTTTCAAAAAGATATTTCAAATATTTTGTACATAACTATGTGTTTGTAAAATATTTTATTCCTTTAAATCCTCAAAATTATTATTAATATGTAGTAATGGGTTTTTGTTTTTGAAAAAAATATGGGGGGGGGGGATAAACATATATAACGATATAAATATTTAAATCTGTTATGTAAAGTTTTTAAAAAAAATTTTTTTTGGTTATTTACATTTTTTCTTTTTATCGTTTATGTAACATATTTGGAAATTTAAGAATTTCAAATTTTTCTAATTATGTGGCAAATGAGTGTGAAGTGTTTATAATACGTGATTTATATTTTGAATCCATTTTTTTTATAAATTTGATTTTTGCTTGATAGTTATGAAACTAACATTTGTTTAGTGTTGTGAATGACTGAATAAAGCTTTAATAAAAGCAAATTTACTGAGAATGAATATATTATATGTGCATTGTGAGAGATAAAAAATGATAACTCTTGAAAAATACCTAAAAAATTTGGACTGAATGAAAATAATAAAATCTGAAAAAGTTAAATATCATGTTGAAGGGGAAGGGCATTTCACGTTAGCATGCATCAAAAACCTTAATGAGTTATTGTGTAAAAATCGAGAGTATTTCCTTCTAAATTCTACATTATTGCTCTGTTCACATTAAATTCAACTTAGATTTTTTTCTCTTATTTCCTGTTTTTAAATAATATTTCCTATTTCAGTGAAAGAATTTATTTCATCAGAGCCTCATGAACTGTTATTGATAAGAATAGAATGTCTAGTCAATGCTCACTTTGAAGAGGCAGCTATACGACTTTTACGTTGCAGCTTACAAAGTATTTCGGCCTTTTCTATAAATAGTACTGATGAATGTGATAATGAAAAAAATTGGAAGTGGTCATACATGGAATGGTTGCTTCTATTACTGTTTAGGAAAAGAAGATTGAATGATATTATCACTGAAGTAAGTGTTACTTATTAGAAAAATGTTTTGCTGTACCTTAATTCTGTCAAATTTTTTAGCTTTCTGTATTTTTTTTATCAAATTTTTCTTGCATTTATAAACACTCAAAACTATGGAGCATGTGTTGTTAATTGCCTGACTTAAGAGCTATGTAACATAAATAAAAAGAATTTTTTGTTTGTTTTTGACAAAAAAAAAGTTCACAATTTTCAAGCAATTTTTGAAGTTTGAGTAACTTATAAAAACTTTTTAAAAACAGTTTTATGTATATTTTTGAATGCTCTTGTTTTTGAGGATATAAATTAAATTTGGCTACAATACTTATGTTTTTAATTGTAATTTGCTCGATTTTCTTGAAATTGTTTGATATTTTGTAAATTTTGTGTTGTTAACATACATAATTAAATTGTGATTCTATATTTTGCACCTTTAAATAAATAAATCAAAATTTTACTTAATTTTTACATAATTACAGAATATAATGAAAAAAAAAATATTTTTTTAAAAAGAATTTATTGAATTTGTGTATACTTTATTTGTGTGTAAATAGACCTACCATATGCTTATATGAATCAAATATATCTCTACAGTTGAGGTTTTCAACTGCTAATTTATATTTTTACTCTCCTTCTCTTTGTTTACATTTATAAGGTTAGTGAATTATTTTCAACTGCAAATAATATTTAAATTGAATTTTTTAAGTTCAGGTATTGTTTTTGTGGGAGCACAAACCAATTATCTCTGACATTAAGTTCTCATGATTTGTTTTTGAATCTTGGAATATTGAAGTACAATTTTTTAAAATTAGTATTTGCTTGTCTTCATTTTGTTTATTAGTTTTGCAGTATGTTTTTATTTGCTTATTTTGAAGTTATTTAAATTCTTCATCCAGTTATATAAGTTATGCGTTTAACTGATATATTTCTGTTGAATTTTTAAGGTTTATGACATTTGTTATGTTTATAAAATGAGCTTATCTCATACTGAAGATAAAATTTTTTTATTATATTTTAGAGGAAATGTTCATTTATAGACATGCTCAAAGATAAATAACAATGTTTATATTCAAGAACAGCAAAATGGGAAGTATGATGTATAGTTTGCACAGGAATTTAAATTCCAATTATGATACTGTTTTAAAACTGAACTTGAAAAAAAAAGAAGAAAGAAATGCACACAAATTGTGCTTAAAGATGTTATATTGGTAAAATTCATTCATAATTTTTTATGAAGCTGAACAGCAAGCTGGAAGTTTTGCTGGAGGAAAAGTCTTGTGTTTAATATTTTATCACACCACAATATCTGTATTTTTTTCCTTTCCACGCCAAATTTGTTCAGATTCCAACATCTTTTCCGTGTATGTTTTTAAAAACCTTTGCAAATTCAGCATTAGCCTCTCATATTGCAATGCATGCCCTAAGATCTTATATGCTTTCTGCTTTTGTTGCCTTTATAGATTTAGCAACTTTTACAATGTAAAAATATTTATTGTTCATTATTTTGATAATTAGAATGAAAATTTGTAAGCTAAAATTATTAATTGTGTAAAATAAGTGAAATTACAGTTAAAATTCTTAATAATTTGAAAGAAAACAAACAAATAAATGTTTTGCTTTGAAAGCTGACATCTATGATACTGTGTATGGTGGGTGCTCTAGAAATTATAGTAATGTTTTTGCTTAGTATTGCTGATGTGCAGAATGCTCTGTCTAAGTATTAACAATTGTATCAATCATAGATTTGACCTTTTGGGTATTGTCTTGCAAAATATAATAGTGAAAATCTATGCCTATCTTTTTATTTATGTAGTTAAGTTTGAGTAATTGAAGTATTTGCTAATATTTTGAAATAGAGAATCAACTTTTTAAGTTGCAGCTGGATATATGGGTTGTAAATATTTCCAGTTATTTAATGATTTACGGTAATATTTCATGTGTCTAAATTTCTCTTTCTGTCTCAAAACAAACCTTCATCTGAAAAATAAAAAATACATTGCATTGATTATTAAAAAAAAAAGATACTTGTATCTTTCGTGACAGGGAACTCGTCTTTCTCAGTATAAGAATATGATAACCTTATATAAATATATATTTTTAAATGATTCATAAAAAGTTCAGTTAATATATGATAATATTTGAATTCATCAGTTCATTTTGTAAAGTTTTGATTTTTTAAACAGTCTTCTGCATGTAGTTGCCATGATGGTGTTCGTCTCATATATCGTACTTTCCAATCTTCAATGGAGGATGCCGAGCCTTTAACAGAAACTTTGATAAATTTATTTCTTGTTCGTGATCTACTTTTCAAGTCAAATTACTGCTGTACAAGTGTAAGTCGTTTTCAATTTAAGTAACATTTCCTTCATTTGAAATCATTTACTGACTTCTATATTTTTTAACTTTTCGTTTTTTTTCTGTGTTGATTGACATAATTATTTATATTATAGTTTTGCTTATTTGATAACTTTTAGCTTTTGTACATTTATCTGCTAAGAGATGTAAACAATATTTTCCTCCATTTTAGGAATTGATGAAGCTGTGGTGTGAATTTCAAGCAAAAAAACAAAAGACTGTTTCTGAAATTCAAGAATCAGCAAGAAAACTTCTTGTTGGACATGCCTCATTTAGTGCACATTTTTACTTATTTGTGGATATTCTGTGGGGAAAAGTAAGTATAAAATGTATTTGATAATAAGTATAGATAATTTTATCTTTACTTTTCTCATATAATTGGATCATAGTGTAAAATTTTTATGTTTTAGAACAGGTCGGCAACCGTAAAGCTGTGGTAAGCCAAACCCATGTGATTTTGAGTGTCGCACAATAGGAAATATTTTAAACAATTCGATTATTGCATGGGAATGGTCAAAAATACAGATTTAGAGTTATATCATATGTTAATTGTTTAACATTAAAAGGTATTTATTAATATGAAAAATAAGCAACATAGAATGTAACTTCTTTCAACATAAATAAAAAATTTAAATTGTACTTATATTTTGTATTTTATAAGAGTATTTATTAAAATGAGGAATAAACAACATAAATTATAAGTATTCCTACAATGTATTTCAATAAAAATTTAATGTTAATGCGAACCTTATCCCTGCAAACTCTACTTAATATCACTGTATCAGGGGTATAATTTGTGTCTTTCAATTTGTTTATAATTTTTAATGTTCAGTTATTAAAAACTTCTTTGTAACTCAAAATATATTTCATATGAGAAAAAATTGTTTGCATATATATGTAGAATCAAAAGCGGCAAAGCAGAGCACATGCAAATTTCTTTAAACAGTTAAATTGCAGCAGCAATGACATACAGCAATTTAAAATGGTTATTTATTTACTGACAGATCTTTCCAAAATCCTATAAATTTTGCTTTCAATAATTCTGAAGATTTTTTTTTATGATGCAGCAACGTGTGGTGTTTCATTTTACAAATATTTCATACTTGTTTTAATTGAAATTTAATATTTAACCCTAAGAATGATTTCAATTTAAACAGAGACTGTTTTTTTTTCAATTCCTACTATTAGTTCACTCTCTCCCTATATTTATTTATTTATATATATATCTTGTTCAAATTTTCAGTAATTAATAAAATACTTTCTGTTCATCCATTCAAGTTGAAATTCATTTTTTAAACTTGTAGAGGATGCCACTTGATGCTAATACAGTTTTTTCAAATATTAATTCATTAAACTAGCCGCACAGGCTTTTACCGAGAATCTAACTTTTCAATATCGGCACGTCCAGGGGTGGGTGCGATTTCTTTTTTTTTTATATGCCATTGAAATTCCCTTTTTCGAAATTGTTTTGACTGCTTTGTCTGGTTGTATGGGTTTCTTCCCCTCTGTATAGCTCGACGTTGCACAGGCTTTTATTTAACCTCAAAATCAAATTAATCCTCATGTGAATTTCTCCTTTCCCTCATGACTGTAGCACTTCTCTGTGTGTACATGTGCATTGTGAGGGATTTCTATAACTGTCATTAATAACAATATTCTAGCTGCATAGCCTGGCATTGACCAGGCTTTCTCAACTTCTGAAAATTTTCCCTTCCTTTAAAAAAATTAGCATTTTTAATATTCTTTTTCAATTCCTACATTTAGTTCAATCTCTCTCTCTATATATATATTGTTCAAATTTTCAATCATTTAATAAAATATTTTCAATTCATCCATTCAAGTTCAAATACATATTTTAAGACTTGAAGTGGTTGACACATGATGTTAATACAGATTTTTAAATATTTATTAATTATTTAAATTAAAAAATGAATAAATAATAAACAAAATAATCGTCTAACAGCATATATAGAAAAGAAATTCGTTCGTTGTGTCCCTATAGTGTAATGGATAGCAGATTGAACTTTTAATTCATAGATCGTGAGTTCAAATCTCACCTGGGATGGTCTAATTACTGAGAATATTTTTTTGCTGTACTATTTTATTAAAATAATTAAATTTATTTAATGAATAAATGTAACAAACAAACAAAAAATAGTCCAACACTATATATACAAGGTAAACAAAAAAGTTCTTGCTTTTGGCACATTTCCATTGAAAGAAGTGAGAATAAGTATTCAAATTCATGTATGACGTGATTGAGAAACCGTCAGTCGAGAGTAGGAATATCAGTTGTTATAAACGCAGGTCCACTGCTCGCATTCATGAATCGGAACTTGTACTGTAGCAAAGTGAAATGGACGCATCGAAGGAGCTCGTTTGGGGTTGCTTATGACTTCAAAGTGGGCTTATCAGCCGCTGCATCAAGTCACCGAATATGTCAAGCGTTTGGGGATAGTGCTGTCAATGAACGTACGGCAAGGCATTGGTTTCGAAAATTCAGGTCAGGAGATTTGTCCCTCTGTGGACAGGCCTTGGATGACGAAGCCCTGCAGGTTGCCATTGAGGTGGACAGTAGTCAAACCTGTGGTGAACTTGCCAGACAATTCAACACTTCCAGTGAAATGGTTAGATTTCATCTGCAATGCTTAGGTAAGACGTACAGGCTGAGCAAGTGGGTTCCTCACACGCTGTTGGAAGTCCATAAGCAACAATGAGTGGTAGCCTGTTTATCGTTGTTTTCTCGCCACCATAGCGCATCCATATTCAATCGGGTACTGACTAGTGACGAGAAGTGGGTCCTGTATGACACACCCAAGTGTTCCAAACATTGGTTGTCACCCCAGGATACTGTCCCGTATAGTGCAAGACCACCTATGCACCAACGAAAGATTATGCTTTGTGTCTGGTGGACTTGTCGTCAAGTGGTTCACTATGAGTTGCTACCAACGGGCCAAACGGTCATTGCGGACCTGTTTTCACAGCAATTGGAACGTGTACAACAGGCATTGGATCAGAAGGAGCCATCACTGGTTAATCGAAAGGGTGTACTATTATTGCATGGTAACGTGATGCCGCATGTCGCGTGGGTGGCCAGGAATACGATACAGCGACTTGGTTGGGAAACTTTGTGCCATCCTCCTTACTCACTTGACCTTGCACCATCAGATTACGATCTCTTCCATTCCCTGGACAATCATCTTTGTGGTAAATCCTTCACCAATGAAGCAGACATGCACCAAGCTCTTACACCCCCGAGTTTTACCTCAAGGGGATTGAACAACTGGAGACCATGTTGGCAAAAGGTGCTGGATGCCGATGGTGATTACTTCGAGGATTAACAATAGGCTACGCTGTTTGTATGTCATGTTCTTTTGTGTCACTAAAAATGGCAAGAACTTTTTTATTTACCTCGTAGAAAGAAAAATTGTTTTGTACTTAGTCACTTAATATTGTAATTCTGTCATATGTATATACATATTTATATTAATTGTAACTATTTAGTAAAAAAGTCACTAAAACCAAATTTTTCTTTGTTGATCTTAGTAGGAATTGACTTAAAAAAATTTTTTTTTTGTAATACTTGTTTAAAAAAATTAAATATTAGGTTTATTATATTTTTCAAAGATAATAATACACTGCTAATTCATTAAAAAACTGGTTAATTGTGTTTTGTACATTATTTATAATATTCAAGAAATATTGTTATAAGTGGTATGCAAATTAAAAATGTATTACAAAATTACATTATGTTCATTGAAACAAAGGAAAAAATATTTTGAAATGAAAATTACTTTTGTAATTTTAGAGAATGCTTGAAGTATCATTATAAGGCATAAAAAGTTTGGCTGGCAATTAGTAATGAAACATATAATATATGAACGTAGCTTTTATTTTTCTGTGGAATTTGTGCCATATATGTGCATTTATAAATTAAATGTAAAACATGACAAATTAAATTGATAAAAGTGTAATTCTTTTTTAAAAAGGTAGTTTTAAATGTTAAAAAAAAGTAATAAAGATTTTTAGTTTTACTATATTTTTCAAAGATAATATGCAGCTATTTCAATAAAAAAACTGGTTGATTATGTCTTATTTTATTTTTTTTAACATTTAAAACTACCTTTTTTAAAAAAAAAAAATTAAAGATTATCAGTTTTATTATATTTCTCAAAGATAATATGCAGCTATTTCATTAAAAAGAAAGGATTAATTATGTTTTGTTCATTATTTTACTCGCATGTAAAATATTTTTCATTATTTAAGTAATATTGTTATAAGAAGTGTTAGGTAAATGAAAAAATGTATTAATGTTTACATTTTTGTATAAACTATAACACATAAAACTATCATAACAAGCGCAACATCAGCATAAAATCAAAATATCACCAGAAATATAAAATGCAAAGAAAAAACAGATCATCGTTCAATAATATGTTTACCTCACAGTCTTTATTTATTCTTTTTATTTGTGAATCACTTCACTCAACCACCATATTTTAAACATTAAACTACATTAAAATCTTCAGGATTCCACATATTTTGAAAATGTTCAGAATACTACTTTTCAAAATTATCTCAATATTTTTTAGGTGTTTTTCTTTCCACTGTTCCTCAATATAAATAACTCTTCAAGAATGAAGAAAAGTATCAATTGTTATTAAAAATAAAAGCCTGCACTTTAAAACAATTATCTGTAATGAATGAAATGCTTCTATAATTAACTCAGGCAAGGAGCCAGCGTAACATGGCGAAATTCCCTCTATCTTACATCACTGAAAACACCCCCTCCTTTCACCCGCCTTATTTCTAAACTGAAACCTAACCTACAGTGACCTTCGCTGATTCTTCTACCGTGCATGCGCATCCGCAAAAAAAAAAAAATCTTTTGAATGTTTTTTGAAGTTTTCATTATTTTAAGGGTTTAATTTTTAAGTTGAAATTTCATAATTTCACACATCGATTGAAAAGAAGAATAATTTTTAAAGAAAAAATGTAACAAAAATACTGCTTAAATTGTTTCTTGCAAAAACAGTATTTAATGAAAATCACAATTTTTTTTAAAATTCGCAATTTTTAAGCAATTTCTTAAATTTTCGCACAGAAGTTGTACAACATCGTTTTACAATTGCAAAAACGTTTCGTACGATAAGCTTTATAAATGACGGAGTTATTCAATGTTTAGCTTAAATTTTAAATAAAAAAAAGTTTTCGGCATTTTATTTGTTAAATGACTGATTCTAAAAGAGAAAAGCATGAACTTATTTAGTAAAAAATATCGTTTTAATAACACAAAAATAAATTCATGCGCAACAATTTAGAAATAACATTCATGAAAACGCATCAGTTTTAACTTATTTTTTTTAAAAAATCGTCTGAAATAGAAAATATCATAATTTTGTAAAAAAGAAATTATACCATATCGTGGCGAAATAAATGATCTTTCCGATTCTGTAATTATTTTTTGTCTGATTTGAAAAGTCAAAATTAGATCACACTTTAAATAACGTAGGGAGTACCGAAAAATTTCACCTCCTGGTCCTTCAGGAGGCTAGGCGTATAAAAACAACACACAGGAGTAAAACAATTAGGCGTTTTAAGGTTTTTAATTACCATTTTAACTAATTACAAAATCGGAATATGAATTGTGAAAACGGCTTCCTCAGATCATTCCCGATTTTTCGGTACCTTCCGAGAATTTCTGCGTCATTTGGTTCGTGAGAAGATAGACACACATACATTGATAGATAGATACATTTGTTAACCTACGAATTTTAATAGTTTTAAGATAAATTAAAAAATGAATAAATAGTAACAAGCAAAATAATAATCCAATAGCATCTATAGAAAGGGAAATCGTTCGTTGTGTACCTGTAGTGCTATGGATAGCACATTGGACTTCTAATTCAAAGGTTGTGGGTTCGAATTCCGCCTAGGATGGCCTAATTTCTGTGAATTCTTTTTTACTATATTATTTAATTAGAGTAATTTAATTTAATTAATGAATAGTATCAAACAAAAAAAATAGTCAAATAATAGAAAGGGAAATTGTAAGGAAAATCGCATTCTTTTTTGTCACTTAATATTGTGATTCTTTCATATGTATATAATGATAATAATACAACAATAACAATTAATATATATTTATATTAATTGTAACTATTTAATAAAAAAAGTAACTAAAATAAAATTTTTCTTTGTTGACCTAAGTAGGAATTGAATTAATTTTTTTTATATTATATTTATTTATATTTGTTTATACATAAATCACACAAAACTATAAGCAAGCAGATTCAGCAGGATCCTTTTATGACGAAGAATTGCAAGTAAGAAATAACCTTTAAATAAAAGTACTTGAGGAATAGAGAGGAAAGACAGAGCGATTTAAATTATCTCATAATTTTCTAGAAAGGTGTAGAGTGCAACTGATAATTGTTCTATGTCCCACATGTGGCATGCATGCCATAGGTTGCCATGGCTTGTTTTAGAGAGTATATACTTATTCTTGTGTTTTAAATAAAAATATAATTTGTTAATCAAATTAAAAAAATTTTATATTCTGTATTTAGAATTTTGAAATCAATTGTATGATTTATGATCATTTTATTTGTTCTTTGCAGTTTGGAATAGCTCTCTTACCTCTTTATCTGGAAATGTACATAAGAGGATTGACATCAGATCTCAATTTTTTGGAAGCAGCAAGACAAGCTGACAATAAAGAATATGTGATAGAGATCGAGAATCATATGGCAGCTATGTATTTTAAACTATTCACATTATTCAATGCTATCAATAAAGAAGTTGCTCTGGAATGCTTGATGAGTGCTTTCTCATTGGATCCAACTAAAGAAAGACTAGAATGGATAAAAAAGTTATCATTGCAAATATCCAAAGAGAAAGCTTTAAAACTAACATCTGGCAGCAATGACACTTTACACAAACTGTGCAACAGGAGTGGCTGTACACGTAATTGCATACATCCTGCAGCTGTTAAACGAAAAGCTGTTGTCATGTGTGATCAAGCAATTCAGGTAGGGGATGAATCTTTCACTGATTTTGAAAATCCCCAGACTGTTCCAAACAATAATTTAAATGTATATAATAATCAAGGAAATTGTGATACTACAAAACCACAAAAACTAACCGACAGCAATGAAAAGGTGGATATATTGGACATTGTTAAGGAAAATAGTCCACAAATTGTTGATGAAAAGTCAGTGAATAAAGTTTTGACAAATGATAATTCAAAAGATATAATAAGAGTTAATGATGCTCATATCTGTGAAAAAAGTGAGACAATGATTGAATTGAATGAGGATGAAACTGTTAATAAAGGAAAGAATGATAAAGAAATGGAAGTGGATGCAGATGTTAATAGAAGCAAAATGGTTAGTAAGAAAGCTGCAGATTTAGTTGAGAACTGTACCATTCCTGGCAATGAAACAAAATCTACCTCTTCCTCAGGTTTTAACCACCTCATAGAAAACAATGTGGCAGTAGCAAATAGTGAATCTATGGATAATAATGTGGAAAATTTAACAATTAATTGTAAAGTTGATAAAATTAATAATGTTGCTTCAAGTAAAGTTAACTTTGCAATTACAGATCAACACAGTGAAATTTTAGATAAAAGTGGTATTGATATACAGGGAAATAATTTTAATGACATTCCAATTAATTATAGTTTGGATGTTCAAAAGGAAGTTCTTAAAACACCTGCTGTGATTAAAAACACTGAAAAAAATGATGATTGTCTCGATACTGTGAAAGAAGCTAGCATTTGCATTAATGGTTTTAAGGAAACAGAAATAAAGGATGCTGATCAAAATCATGTTAATACATGTGATCCTTTATCAGAAAAAGAGAAAAATTGTAAGGAGATTTCTGAAAAAGATAAATCATCTTCATTGGATCCTTGCACCATTAATGATAATGATGGCAAATCTGTAATTGCACCTGAAATTCAAAAAGAAAATAATCACAGCATTTATTCTGAACCACTTGTGAGTTCTGTGCCTCAAATTATTAAAGAAACAAACAAAACAAATCCAAACATTAATGAAAATGAACCCATGATGACCAGAAGATCTCATTTTCTAAAGAATGGTTATTTTGTTCCATTTTCTCACACTATTCTTGATACAAAATTGCCTGGAATTTCTCATGATCTTGCTTCTGACTTTGTTATAGTTCTTGAAAGTTTAAGAAACAGGCAGCTGAAAAGTTCTTGTAAGTGGAGCCAGATTAAATACTTATGTGAAGATTACTTAGAAAATGTAACAAATGCAAGATACAATATGCTGAATATGCAGTTAAATGATAGTGTTGATAGTGAGGCTGATTCTACTTCAGAGCTAACTGCAAATGGATTTAAAGATTTTGATTTTCATCAAAGCAATGACAGTGTTATTGAAGATCGCTGTGCTGATAAAACGCATATTTTCAGACGTTTCATGAATGCTGATAATGGACCAGATATTGGGACATATGTTAATTTATCTGACATACACTGTCCTCAAATTCCACTGGAGAAATTATTTTATACTGACCATTCCTCTTCACATGTTGGACATAAAAAGAAACACAAAAAACACAGAAATCATGAAAAGAATCCTGGAAAACTTATGTTGAAGAAGATTCGTCATGGTTCAAGAGCCCAGCGAGAACTTGTGAAGAGAAAAAAGAAGAAAAGACGTAAAGCTAAACGAGGTAAAGGGCATACTAAGAAGCATCGCTTCACTCATGGAAAAGTCACTAAAGAATATGTGAAGAACAAGAAGAAAAAGCATAAATTGAAGAAGAAAAAAGAGGGGAATTCTGGTTTTGTATCTGGTGATTACTGCAGTGATTTTAGTTCAGCAGAGTTGATGAGATTGGTAAAGGAACATTCTAACAGCTATTCTAAAGTACCACCTTCAACTTCAAAACATCCTCATAGTTCTGCTCTTGTTGTTGCAAGTGCTAGTTCGTCTGATGTTAGTGATGAGCCTCAAAGGAAGAAAAGAAAGGTGAGCTTCAGCAAAAAGAGAGGTCGCAATGAAAAATGTCATGATAAACATAAACATGTTAAATCTAAATCTGGTAAACGCAAAAAGACAATTGTTGTTGAAAGTTGTAAAACAAATGTGAATAATGAAATGAATGGTAACATGGATTCTGTAAATGATTATTCACGGATTGTCCAGTTTTCAAGTGTAAAGAAAATGGAAGCTGTTCAAATTCGTCAAAGATCAGTAGCTTTAAATCTTTCAAATGTAAATAGCAAACCAGAGAACAAATTACCGGCTGTTAATCCTCGTAAAGCAAAACCACAACAATTCCCTTGTGAAACAAATCCTCTTGAACAATTTGTTCATCATCATAACTTTGAAGGCTATACTCCAGAGGATCTGATGAAGATGCAATTATTGATGGCAAGGCAACAGCCTGATGTTTCTACAATTGGTAATACTGTCTCATCTGCTAATAATCAAGCAGTTCTTAAGTATGTTTGTTCAAAAACAACCTCTCGCTTATTATCTGTTGCACAGACTACAACTGTAGGATCAGACTCTGAGACCAGTAAGTCTCCTATTCCTGTATTTTCAAGTAGAATGTCTACAACACAAAAAAGGCCAGCTGTGCTTCAACAGCCTCAAAATCTATCTACAAATGTTAAGCATTACTTAATTGATTCTAATAATAAACCATATAAAATAGCAAGCAGTTCTACAGTTTCTGGTGGTGCTTTGATCCCAGTCAGCCTTGCCAGTAATGCTTATTCAGATGCCCATAACTTGACTGGAACAATGCTAAGTGGTAGTGTCAGTTATCCAGGCACTTCAACTTCACCTCAGGTTACAACTTTTACTTTTCCTGTTTCTTCTAATTCACTTGGTAGTAAATTAGTTGGAAATAAGATTGTAATACCTCTACCTTCTTGTGGGCATCTTAGATCATCAACTCCAGGTATGGCTTTAATTCCATCAGATTCATCTACTTATGTTGCAAAGGCTGGAAGCCAGCCTTCATCTAATATTATCATTGTCAAAAATGGAAACAATACTCAAATTATTCAAACACCTCAGCAACCTTGCACCTCTCGCTCATATGTTGCCAGTCCCAAACTTACACCTCTACCCAAGAGTAAGATCATAAACCCAGTGGTTTCTAAAACTGTACCAAAAATAATAAAACAAGCTGCTAAAAAATTGACTCAGCCTGTAGTTAAAAGAACAACAACTGGCATTTCGAAATCTGTTAATAAAAAGGTAACTGACCTATCTTTGCCAAAACAAACCATATGTTCTTCAAATGCTAACAAATTAACAACTGATATTTCTGATATTTCATCTAAAGGAATGTTAAACAGTGGAAAAATTGAACCTTCACCAGAAAGTCTTCTAGTTCAGAGAGCAATTGAAGAAGCTAAAAGAGCTATAGCAGAAAGTAACAATGATCGTCCTTTAGATTTAAAAAGTGCTTCCACACCCAAAGTTCAGGTTGTGGAAGAGAAAATTCCTGCACCTATCCAACTTGAAAATAAGAAAATTGAAAATATCCCTGAAAATAAAGAACCTACTGTACCAGAACTTTCGTTATCACCTAAACCTAATGACATTTATATTAAAAATACAGATGATAGTACTATCTCTGAAATTCCAGCATCTTTGGAAACAGAGGAGGAAGTTGAAGCTGAGATACCATCTAAAGAAATTTCAGAACCAGAAAAACCTGATTTACCTGAAAAGAAGGAGGAAGAAATTACTAAAATTGATACATCCATAGCTAACCAGCAAACCCCAGAATCTTTAGAAGAAGAAGAAGAAGAATCTCCTGTGTTAAATTCTGTGCCTGAGCAAGATAGTTTGTCAGATTCTTCTATTGTTAAAAATGAAGCCAATGCAGTTGTATCCCTTCTTTCGCCTAAAGTTAGAACTCCTTCTCCCAAAGAAAGGACTCCTTCACCAGAAGTAGTTGAAACAGCTTCCTTGGAAAATAAAGATGAAGAAATAAATACAATAGATGAAAAACATCACATTGAGGCTATTAAGGATACTAATGTTTCAACATCTGTGCCCTCAGAAACCAAAACAAGTGTTTGCTCTTCAACACTAAGTCCAACCACCAGTGATCCACAAAAGGAATTGCAACCTATTGATGAATCAAACACATCATCAAACTTGAAAAGTCCTGACAAAACAATTAATGTCTGCAAAGCAGAAAGCAGGCCCACATTACCAGAAGGGGCAACAAGATCTTTTACTTCTATTAGTGATGCTGTCCGCTTCAGTCTTATGGATATGGATGATGCTACTGACTCTGTCGAAAACCAAGTAATTGTTTTTGATTTTCATCTCAATTAAATTACTGCTCATTTTATTTTGTATTACAAATTTAAATTTAGTTTATATTAAATTATTTTCCTAATTCATATTGTAAGCATTTTAGATTTGTAAAATTAGGTAAAGTAAAAATAAAATGTGAAGTTCTATGAAGTTTGCATAACCACAAGTACTTATTGCTCATTCCAGTTATTAAAACTGAATATTTTATTTATGCATAACTTTATTTTGTAATACTTTTTAAACTTTTATTTTATAATAAAATTAGGAAAAGTAAAAGTAAATTTACTAGGCTGTTGAAAATTTGTTTTTGAACATTATATTTATAATAATTGGTAATAAATTTTGCTTTTATGAAAGATTTTTAATAATGCAGGGATCAAAACTATTTGTTCTTTATATTATAATTTTTAAACTAAAAACTAAATATAAATTTATTCAGATTAATGGGTTATAGCTAATAAAATTATCAGTTTTTAAAAGTGAAAGCTATTAAACAATAAGGAACAGTGGAGATTTAATTCTTTCAGCCCATTTGTAAAAGATGAATTCTAAATAATTGAAATAGACAAATGAAGATTCAGAAATGTATGATTCTCTTTATATAAAAAAAGAAATCTGGTGAATCGGAATATTTTTGGTTTTCATGTAGTGGAATATTAATGCTTTCCACTTTTCTATGCAGTTGTATTATTTAATGTATAAGTTGACATTGAATACCTGTTCCAGTATCACCAAATAATTTAGTTTGTCTTAAATAGAGGTATATTATTTTCATTAATTTTTTTTCTTTTCTTTTATTCCCTGTAAATTAGGTTCTACAAGCTTTCCAGGTCACTCATGAATCAACTCCTAGTTCACCTGCATATGATAATAATTCAACTAATGAAGGTGATACTGGTGAAGCTTCACAATCTGCTGTTATACTTACTACTCCACAAAATACAACTACTACTGAATTGAATGTTAGTCGAGTATCACAAAGATTTGAAACATCAGTTCATGGTCCTGAAACTGAAAAATTCACTGAATGCCAGAGTACAGTATCCCGAACTACCACTTGGATCCTTGAGGACTCGTCTCTTAATGAATCTTCTCAAATTATGCAGGTACAAAAGTCACCTGATCTAGATTCATCAGGAGAAGGTAAAGATGATGAAAAACCAAAGAAGAAGAGGAAAAGAAAGGAAAGATCAGAAAGGGATTTGGAGGCCACTCACAAATTTTGGTGTGAGATTTGTCACAAAGGATTTTTTTCTGCTTATAATCTTAGAAGACATTGTAGAAATGTACATAAAATGAACCTACCGAAAGGATCCTCTGAGTTACCATTTGGTATCAAAAGCACAACTGAAATACCATTTGCTAATAATTCACAATGCCACCAGCAGGTCCAACAGAGTGAGAGTTCGTCATCCGAAGTAGTCACTCCCCCACGCATGACATATGTTCAACAGTCATGTATTAGTCCTAAAGGAGCAGAATATATGATGCCTTCGCCTACAAGAGAAAATAAAACACAAGAGTTTTCTATGAAACCTACAACTAATCAGCATGCATCCCAAATACAGAGCTCTGATTTTCAAATGCAGACTCCTCCAAGAATAGCAAATCAGTCATCATCAACCCATGTATCACCTGTAACGCCTAACAAAGATTTTCGATTGCCTAGTTCAACAACTGCATCAACACAGATATCTCCAAATAAAATGTCTTCTGTTTCTAAACCTGCTACATCTCCAAAATTTCAAAGATTGCCAACATCTTGCTCTACACCTACTGTGCCTCAAATGTCCAAGATTTCTCAGATATCCCATTGTGGACAATCTGCTTTACAGCAACAGAGGCAGATTTCACAGATTCAGTCATCACCCCTTGTGCAGCCTTTGACAGGTAGTGCATGCCAAGCCCAACAAATGCAAGCTGCACAGTGTTCTCATTTTCAATCTAATAAGCAAATTGTTCAACAAAGAATTGAACAGTTACAGCTAATGCATCACACTGGACAGATGCCTCAAGTTCAACATCCACCACATGGAATTCCAAAACAAACTCAAATACAACAGTACAAAAAATGTAGTGCTACACAACAGACTTCAAAAATGTCAGAGACTGAGCAAATTCAACAGGCAGCTCAATTAGCTCAAACTCAGCAAATTTTAACTAACCAGCATCTGCAAAAGTTAATGCATATTCGTCAAAATGCAATTGCTGCATCAGGAGGAACATCACAACTTTCTCTTGGATCTTCATTACCAGGAATTCAAGGATCTCCATCAAAATCTACCACTCAGTGCTTTCAATCACAGCTAGCTGCTGCACGCCAAGCAGCAGCTGTTTCACAGTTGCCTACCCCTCAGCGCAATCCAGGTACAGGCTATCCTTTGGCATCACATGATTCAGCATTACATCAATTTTTTCCACCAGCAGTGCAACCAGGTCAGGAGCAATCCAATTGCCCTCACTCTTTTACTTCTCAGAATGTAGTTGAATTCAGTGGCACTGGTCCATCTTATCCCACTATCCGTTTATCTTCTGAAACAAATGATGGCTTAGAGGATTTGGAGCAATTTCTGCTGGAGAATATGCCTTGGAGTGGGGAACAATCTGTATCTCATGCTTTGAATCAACAATCTGGAAATCGTCCATCCAGTGCAGATTCTCTAACACTCGCAATCCCATCACAATCCTCCATTTCTGGTCAAAATAGAACAGGAACTCAGTTAAAAAATAAAACCTCAATAACTCGACCAAAACCTCGTAAACCAGTTGTAACACCGTGTTCAAAAAACTTGTTAGGAAATCTAGGCCGTGGTGTTAAAAAGAAGTCTACTAAGAAGTCATCTAAGAACACTAATGCCAGTTGTGTTGGTCCTAAGTCTGATGTTTTTTCTCAGAACAGTCTTGTGAACCAACAAGCCCACAGTCTAGATTTAATGCAAAGGCAATGTAGCAAAGGGACTTCCAGTGATTTATATCCATCTAAATCCTCATCTAAAAATACCATTGTTGGTTCAGTTAATGAAACCGACAGTTCGGACAGTATCCAGTGCATTAATGTAACACATAATCCAAACTCCAAAAATGTGTCAGTTGGTATTAATTTTAATACATTTTCTCCAGCTGAAAAAAATATGAATAATTTATGTAATCCTGACCCAAATTCTAGGATTATGTTTGGTATGCAGAATAAAAATTCTTTTTTAGACCAATGTAATTTAGTGAATAAAAGTTGTTCAAATTTAGGTGATAGTAAAAGTTCTAATCTTTGTGATACAAATTCTCTTCATGCTGGAAGTCCTTTTGCAATTCCAGCTAAAGACACTATGTGTGATTCTAAAATGGCCTTCTATAGAAATACAGGATCATCTATGTGTCCAAAAAGACATGAAACTGCACAGGACATTTTTTTAGGACAGCAAAATAGTGAAAAGTGTGAATCTCAGACTACTGTGCAAGGAAATGTTTTCAGTATTCAAGACTCATCAAACCTTAGTTATAATCAAAAACTTGGTAGTTGCCAAGATAGGAAAATTGGTGAAAGTGATGCATCTGAAAGTCTTAAAGAAAGTTCTGTATCAGACATACAGAATAATCTTTTTTTAGGTGGAAAAACTGCTAGCAGTGAGAGTGCAGTGAGTAACAAAACAGATAATGTAACAGGTATTAAACCTGAAAACAATGATCTAATTATTGCCAATGAAAATAATTCATTCTTAGAAACAAATTATTCTTCAATCTATACAGGAACCAACACACAAATTGATCAAGATGGATCGAATGTTGACACAGATGAAAATAATACATCCTCAAAAATTCCTTTTACAGCTCCTAACATGGAACCAAAAAGTAATGTAGTCAGTGAACCAGCTAATGAAATTGAGATCGCTAATTTAAATAATGCTGCACCTGAAATTACAGACAGGAGTTTAACATCTATAACCACTTATTCATCTGAGGAAACTAAAGGAAAAGATATAAATTTCAACAACCTTGATTGTAAAGATATTTTTTTAAATTCTAAAACTATGGGTTCTGTTGAGAATGAAGCATCAATAAAAAATATTCAGGAACCAGAATTGAAAGATAGTTTCTCTGAAAATAGCACTGATGAAAAAATGGAGTCTGTTGAAAATGAAATTTCTAAAGATATAATTACTTTTGAATCTGAAGGACATGAAAAAGATTCATGCGATTTACTGTTACCCAATAAGGCGGAAAACAACATTAAAGATGAGCCATCTAAATTGGAAATCACAGATAATTATGATGAAAAATCTAATCTTTCAAATTTTGATGACCATGACAAGCATTCTAGTCAGGAAAATAAAGTTCCAAATGGCCTGAGTCTTTCATCTGAAAAGGATGATATTGAAAATAAGGAAAAAGAATCAGTATCTAGATATATTGCTCTAAGAATACATAAATCCCAAGATGAATCAAATATACAAAACCAGAAAGAGAAAAATTTACAATACTTTATGACTGAGAAGTCTTTAGATGCAAAAAAAACTAAGAAGAATAAAAAGAAAGTGAACAAGAAAGACCCAGTTGTAGATTATGATACTGAGAAGACACCATCTAAGTTAGACATTAATTCCAACTTACAGAACTTGTTGGATAATGTTAAGTCAAATGAGGTAAATGGTAAAAGCTGTACTGTATCTTCTTATGACTCAGAAATTGAAGAAGATAATATTCATTCTGAGGAAACCCAAGAAAATGATGTTGTATGTTTGTCAGACAAGCAAAAACATTCTTCAGATGAAATTCCCACAGGAAGATTGCGGTTAAGAGACACACCTAAAACTTCAGTTAAAAGAAATTGCCCCTGTTGTGTTGATTCAAGAATGCCCAAGAGATGTCGTGCAAATGGCACTGGAAGCATCTTGAAACTTTTTGGAACAAAAGTTCCAAATTCTAACAAAACAAAAACAACTTTGAAAACGAAAAATTCTCAGAGTACTCACAATGCTAAAGTGAATACTCGATCCTCTCAGCGACTCAGGTCTCGTAATAACGCTATCAGCTAATCTGTGAATTTAAATATATTTTGTGTGATTCATATTTAAACTAGTCTAAATATTTGTAGTGTTGTGAAAGTTCTTGTAAATATACATTGTATATTAAAAATTAAATCACAATGGCTTTTTATACTCATGTACAGCTTTTTATCATGTAATATAGATGTCATCAGTGAAAAAAATGAACTTCTCTAACTACTGATTTTATGACGTCTTTCTTTGAATCATTTTAATGTTTTGCTTTAAAAAAAAATGAAAGCTGGTTGTATATCATTGGGTTTCATGAAAATGTAGGCTGTCAGCATTTCTTTAAGTATGGAGGACCCAATATTTGCTTAATTTTATTCATTATTAAGTTATGTTTGCTTTTTACTGGACATGAATAAAGGAATTTTAAAACATTGTTTAAAATTTTTAAGTGTAATAAAATGTTGAGGTTTTAAAAATCATTTAGTTTATACTCATTATTTTGATGCAATAAAAAAAATTCAGTAAATGATAAAAATTTAAGAAACAATAGATTATTAAGGGTATTTATTAACAATTTTTTTTTTAAGCTGTGCTTTTTTAGCAATCACATAATGTTACAGAATATATTTATTGCAAAGAATTAAATTTTCAGGTAAGGTACCAAATTAATCTGTATTTAAGTAATAGATACATAAAAAATAATTATGAAGTAATATTTTAAAATACTACATATAAATTGTGTTCTAAAAATTAATTTCATAAATTACAGAACATTAGAATCCATGCCATTTCATTAAATAAAATTAAAAAGAAGCTAGTAAGGCAAAAATTGACATGGATAAATCAATGAAAATTCATATAATTACTGTTTTGTTAATTTACAATATCACCAATTTTTGAAATACTACTACGATCCTTTTACAAAAATTACTGACATCATCACAAATATTTTTCTCTGGAAATAATTGGCAAAAAAGTAAATTTTTTAAAAAAATTCAGAAACTGAGCGTTTTTAAAATAGCTTGTAGCCAATGCTAGTAGCATTTGTTTTATAATTACAGGAAATAAACATTTACTCAATTTTTATTTTATAATTATATATTCATTTCATAAGTATTTTCCCAAGAAATATATTGTATTATTACGTTTATTGGGATTTGAGGATTTTATGCAATTCAGTCACAAAGTACAAGACAGTTTTCTAAGAGCGATGCAAATTTATTGACGAAAATGCAATCCTTGAAATACAGGATGCAGCAGCAATATTTACACAATAAATCTCAGGTCTTCACACCTTCAACAGTACTCAGATACAATTGTCAGTATCTAAAATACATGTATGTAAAAGACTATTCACAAGCGCAGCCGAGCTGATCATGGTCAAGGCAAGTTAGTAATCGCTAGTCAAAACAATGCTCACTACTCGCTAGTTGAAACAAGACTGATTCGTTTCAGCAAGATCGATCTATTTATAGACCTGGCGGGAAATTTCGAGAAAAATCCGCCGGCGTCACAGATTGTGAAATTAGTGGATTTCTCCACTAATTTCTAGAATACTCCAGACAGTCCTGAACTCACCAAATTGGCCCTGTCGCCAAGTTCCCATTAAATCGCCAGTATAATGTAAGGGATGACGTTGCTTGCGAATATTACAATAAATATAACAGAGTAATTGAAATGCATTACACATCCAAATACAAATTATTTACTCTGTTTACACAAAATTCGTAACAGTATGAATATTTAAATTTCCACCCTATAAAATTGATCTTGTATGTGCTTAAATGCAACTTATTGTAGCATTTACTATTAGTAATGGTGATTCTTTATCTTTAGTTAGTTAAGCTATTTAAAATGTGACTGATATGTAGTCAAAACTCTATTCATTTCGTCTACCCATGATTTATATTATGTGGACTAAAAATAAAAATGAGTCACTATTTTTCTTTAGTTCTGGATCTGTGCTGAAAACTTGTAAGTTTCCATGATTTATAGATATAAGATATTCGTACACCTGTACTTATAATTTATATACACATAAAAATTAATAGTTAAAATACTTGTGTAAAATAATCCCCAATACAAGAGTATAATGTAAATTAGATTATTTATAAGTATTGCTTACAAATCCTAATAAAAAAACTCAGTTTACAACTGATTTCACGTTTTATAGTTTTTCATTTTGAAATGAAAACTTGCTGTTCTGTAATTGTTAAATCAACAGAACTTTCTCCTTTTCATGAAATATCCTTTTGGTTGATAAGTTCTTATTTTGTGCATGAAATTTTTCAGATTCTTAGGTATTTCAGAATGAAAGAACTTTAAAGAAATATTAAACAGTTTATTGCACAATATTTTACTTGGATGATGAAACATAAATATATTATAATTTTTGTACAGGAACATGAAAATAGAAAAATGTTGCATGCTTAATGTATTAAAAGTAACATTTTGAATAGCTAAAATATTCATACTCAATCAATTTTTTGCATTCCCATATTTCAAGTAATATAAAGAGTTTGAAAAGATAGTAAATAATTCTAGTGACTTGATGCTAATGTGAAAATTGCAATTTTTCCACAAGGTGTTTAAAGAATTGTCATTTTACTATTCAAATTATCCCCCCCCCTCTCAAATAGTTTGTTTCTCTAAATTGTAATTACCTATATAATCTCCCTTTTATATATAATTGTAATTAAGCATAAAATGTGAGTATGATGTGTATAGTTTAATGCTTTCAATTTTATGGAATCCCTGTAAAAATATTTTTATCAGTGGAAGCAAAAAAAATATATCAATTGCATGTTATTTTTAAAAAATAATTTTTAGGAACAGATAAATTTCTTGAGTATAATAATTTATATAAGATTAATGTGTAATCTACATGTTTTTCAGAACAAATGCTGAATTCTGATATATTAAGGCAAATTTCACCTTCCACTGAAGGGAGACTATTATTACTCTGATTCTTGTTAAGCAAGAAAAAGCTTGCTTGTGAATGTATAATACTGAAAATTGCAGAAATATATTATGAATTTTTACGATAGTACTTTCAATGGAAATCAGAATTTATCGAAAACTATTATTAAATTTCAATGAACCATAAAATTGTAAATCTTAAATTTTTTTTATAGTTTTGGTCTGAGGATTAATTGAAATGTGGGATAATGCATTTTTTATTCCCAGTCATATAGTTGTATTGATGGAAAATTATCACTTTTCTTCGACAACACCTCTAGGTGAGATCTCAATTTGTTGGTATAAACTTTTAATTTTTAGTCAATCAATTATTCAAACATATTAAGATTCCATTTTAAGCATGATCTTTCCTTAAGCTTAATTTTCTTTTACATCTAAGAACATTGTTGCTTGAAGTTAGTATATTTGCTCCACTGCCATGCAGTAAATTATTCAAGTAATGAAAAATATCTGCTCAATAAGCTAGCATCTGCAGTCACATTTGATCCTCAAATGTGATATCAAAGTATTTAGCTTATCTTATTTGTTGAAAATATGTAAGCACTTCATCTTTTGGCTCAAAAACTCTACTTAACAAATTTGTGCGTTTTTTGTGTTTTCACAGCTTATTAAAAATTCTAACATAACATTGCCTTTGTTAAATGAAGTTCACAATTTTTATATCAAATGCCTCTTTTGCAGTTTATCAAGAAATTTTGACATTTCTCTATGAATAAAAATTCATGGAAATAGCACCACCCATACAAATGCTAATACTATTCTTCTAAGAAAGATCTATTCTAAATATATAGTTCCAATACTAAATATCTCCTTCATTAACAAATGTTAGAACATCATATTGGTTAAATTTGTTCACTTGAATAGAAAAATGCTGTTTTTCATCACAAAAAGCTTTGTCCACATTTTAGGATATGGTTGATTCATTGACATGTATATGTATACATACACCATATTTTTTGGAAGTGGCATGTTTTATATTTTTTTGTTTTACATGCAGAGATTATCAGATTCTCACCAACTGTGCAGCTTTTTTGTTTCAATGCTTTAAATTCTGCTACTAGATAATTTGTTCCGTGAGCTTTTTTACTAACTGTAAATGTATTTACAAAAGTTATACTGTTTAATTTGAGATTTTTTTAAGTTTTATTTTTCATATTAATGTCTTAAAATGTATGTTCAATTTTGATGAGACAATTGCTGTATATTCAAAAGTTTTATCTGAGACAAGATATAATGGAAGAGGACATTCTGGATCATGTAAAGGTTATTGTAATGAACCTTTTTGTGTTTGTACCTCTCTTTATCTGTTGAAATTTTCAATGACATTTAAAATCTTCATTTTTAATCATTGGAATTAGAGAAACAAAATTAAAAAATATTCTCTAGCACTCAGTTTAACCAACTACATAATTCTACATTTTTTTGAAATGCATCTTCAGCACCAACCCACTTTCTCGGATACAGTACAAAATAAGGGAAAAATTGTTTTCCCTTTTAGGGTGTGCACTATTTTTTTTTGTTAATTTAACAGTGTTTTGTGGAACCTTAGGAGATGCTAGATTAGATAATAAAATAGTTTCAATCATTTGTTACCAAACCACAATGAAAAAAACATTTTATTTCTAGCTCAATTTATTTTTATGTGGAAAAGGAACTAATACAATATTTGTCATTTTAACTTATATAAGCAAACAATGACATGAATGAGGAATGTTGGCTTGTGAAATAAAAATTAACATACATAAAGTTCAAAACCTTAACTCTTTAAAAAGGGGGGTTTGTGGAATCTCTTGATAATTTTTATGACAACTCTGTAAATAATTTATTAACATTGGGAAAACTAGTGTCAACTTATTTCAGATCAGTAAAATACATGATAAGGTATGTATAAGGTCTGATAAAAATATTTACATCAGGATTGACTATGAAGGTATTGGTGACTAATCTTGAACCATTACAATTAATGAGGGTGACACTCGAGCTGACAACAGAAAATTTACACATCAAAGTCAATATGGAGCTTAGACAGATTAAATGTTTAGTAACTTTTTAGATGCTAATGCTGGAAATTATCTGGTTCTGATGTTATTAATTTTTATAGGATCAATTAATTTAGTAAATATTTAATTTATTACTCCTTAACTGTCAATAACTATGCACTCGTAATGTTTAGAAATACATAGCACATTACTCAAAATTTTATTTGAAGTAACAACTATGAATTCAATTAATTCTGAAATATCTTGTTAAAAATATAAATCAGAATTTCAATAACTTGTACAAATTGAAAAGCAACAATACAAAAAAAAACCATTTTATTCATACCTAACTTCTCACAAAGAAAAAGCACAGCATGTGAAAATTGCCAACTATTAATAGTTTTGATCATGGAATGAATTAAGTAAGGCAATACCAACAAAATGAAGCATGTTAACCATGAATTTAGTTGGGAGTTTTACAATGAACAGAGCACCAGATTAATTTTCTCAATTATGTCTTCTTTCTTTTTTGCAATAGCGGCATCTCCATCAATATACTGTTGCTTGCTAATCTTATTGGCTACTAGCTTTTCAACAAGTACGGTTTGTTGTTGAAGTTGTTCTTTGAATGCTTTGTCATGACGCTGAAGTTCAGCAACCTAAAACCATGTTAAAATATTTATAAGAACAATTGAGTTCAAATTTAAAAATAAATAATATTCTTTATTTTTTAAATCTGAAATTCCAGAATTATTTTTCTTTTAAGAGAAAAATTAAGGGAAACTAATTTGTAATTAAATTCATTAGCTCATTTATATGGTTATCTATAGTATATATAGGGTGTCCATTGAACCTAGTTCTCCAGTTCTGAATCATGAGATAGTTTTAATATCCATTTAAAAAGGGAAGATTTTAATATTTTCACTATAAAATTAAAATTCCAATGATACATATATAACTGCATTGATATTTGACCAAAATCTGGCATTTTTGTTTGCATTTTAAAATTACCTGCATTTAGGGGACATTTAAAAATAAAAGAAATGTTTGTCATACTTGGTCTTTCAATACACGATTTGTAACTAACACACCTAGAAAACTTATTTAAAAAAATAGTGCAGGTAAATATCTTTAGGAAAAACTATTACTCTATTAAATACTTCGATAAGAATTTTAGTATGGATAGTAAAATTTGAAATTCTCTTATTAACAAATACAAAATTAATTTCCTACTTAAAAAAAAAAAATACTGAAAATATACTTCTACAGCTTTTTTCATTTGAAAAGTATATTGCTCTAACAAGCTTAGGCTAGGAGTTTATCCTTAAAGAGTTCTCTAAAATTACAGATATTATGGATCTAACAGTTGCTGTGAAATATGTGAGGAATTATCAGATTTACATGAAAGTTTTTGGGGCTTAAAGGTTGTGAAATAGAAATTGCATGCATGAAAGCACAATATATTTCTTGCTTATCCTGAAATATTTATTGGTACCTATGTACATATATTTCAACATGTTTCTGCTGGCCTGTTTTCTATACAAATTATGCTAAATTTCAGTTAATTTACTTTAGATATGTTGCAATATTTCAAAATACAATAGTAACTATTTTGAAAATTTAACAATTAGAGGCACTTTTCTTAATTTTCACCATCCTACAAAATTAATGCTCAAACAAAATGCGACTTATTTCCAGATATTTGTCTTGTACGGAATCTCATTTTCATAATTTTTTAACCTTCAATACATTTGACTAGATTTGCATACTTCAAATGAAGTAAAATTTAAATTAACCTTAGATTGGAATTAGGGAATTTAATCCAAGACAAGTAATTAAAAATTACATTTACCTTGTCAACAGATTCTGACCCTTCTTGTTTTAATCTCGCCAGCAAGTCAGCAATAGCTTGAGTCTCATTTTTGTGATCAACGTTCAGTTTTTTCACAATTGTTTGATAATTATTGAGGTCTTTGTTGTGCTTGAATTTGTTGAGAGCATCATCAAATTTAGCATAGATGACAGTTCTGTTGTCACAGAGGTTGTGAATTGTCTCAATGAAACCAGATACTCGAAGTTTACTTTCTTTTGAAGGATCCTAAGATATATTATAAATGAATTAAAATATTTTATTGAATGATATTTGGACACTACCTTTGCTTAGTTAATTACACATATACATTTTAACATTCTGATAGTTGTAACTACAATTCTATATATTTGTATTTAAATATTCATAACGAGTCAAAAATATATAATTTATTATGATAGACCCAAAAGTTTTATATTCAATAATTTTACTCCATCAAATGAATAAGACATACCCTAGTAATGCTGAAATCAAGTCGAACATAAATGATGACTGCAAGGAAAAGAATGTACAAAGCTACAACTACTAAAAATGGTTCTTGCAACATCAGCAATTTCTGGTATTCATAATGTACCTGTAAAATTTATTAAATATTCATACAAAGAACAATTACAGCAAAGTAATGCATGCTATTTATTTGTAATTACATGAAATAAATTTTTAAAATAACAAATTAACAGATGCTTAAATTTAGCTTTTAATAAAGTAGAATTAAAATATATTATTTACAAAGCTAATACTACAAAAATAACATTTCTTTACAAGAGAAAAGCTACAAAAAATTAATTAAAAATTAAATTTATTGAACATTGTATTTTAATTATCATGAAACGGAAAAGCATAGACAAATGTACGTCTCTGACATACAAATGATGTTATGAGGTTAAAAAAAATTCCTGGTAACATTAAGTCCTTTATAGCAGTTGTCTTCAAACTGTGTTCCACAGAACCCAGAGGTTCCATGAGGCATACCCAAGGGTTCCACAAGTCACATTAAAAAAATTAAAAAGAAAATTATAAATGTGCATGCAAAATGGATTCATGTTCTCTATGAATAGGTATAGTCATATTCATTACATATAGGTAATTTGTATATTCACTAAAATTTAAAGGTCATCCCTGTCACTGAAAAACTGAAAATTTTATTTCTATATAATTTTATTTTGAAATACTTTTTTAAAAAACTTTTATTATAATTCAAAAAAAGAATATTAAAATATTTTATTTTTTTTATATTACCTATTAGATATAGTAAATATTTTATTGTTTACTATCCCAGGTTTCACGAGATAACTGTATACTGGTTAGTGCGATATCTTGCAAAACTAAAATAGTTTTCTCATGGAAAATGCACTTTTTGACATTTGTTGAGAAAACACCTACAATAAAGGAGAGGGAACAGCTTATGGACTTATCAACAGATTTGATGACAAAACTCTAAATTTAAGCAACAGCTCCTAAATCTTATGTTGCAAATTCATGCAAAATACACAGTATTTCTCTAAACATTTCCATGTTATTCAGAATAATGTGTATAATGAAAAACATTCCTCACCATAAATGGCTACAAAAACAAAGTATAGAAATAAAATAAACTCAGAATATGTAATGTGATTGCAGTTATTTTCAATATGTCCAAATTTTGATGGTTTGTGTGAAGAAATCAAGCACATATCCCATTTACTAAACATAATGCACAGGTGGGTGACACTTGGATCACAGATTAATATTATTAATGAGTAAATTATATAAAAGTATATTAAAAATAGGTGCAGTACTTTTTGCCTTTACAAAAAGTACTTAAAAAAAGATGTTGATCTACTTTAAATATTATTTTAAGATATATTCTTCAAAGTGTGTTGGTGGAATAGGGTTCTACGAAAATATTTTCTAGTTCTAGGGGTTCCATAAAAACATCTTCTAGTTCTAGGGGTTCCGGGTGTTGAAAAAGTTTGAAGACGACTGCTTTATAGTAATCACAAACACATTAAATACATGCTGTAGTATTTTGTTTCTATTCAGGATATATAAAATAGCCTTTAAAGAAAATATCATTACAGAAAGTAATAATAATATAAAATAATCAAGATAGACTAAAGGAAACTAAAACTTACTTCAAAATCTTGAATATGTTGTTCAACAAGATTATGGTTCTGTAAAACAATTACTGGTCGACCAATGGTATCTAAGTAAGTAAAGTGCAATTCATCAGGTAAACGTTTTGCAGGATATGGCAATTTTATTTGAATATTTCTGAAATGAAAATCAATTTTAAAAATCAAATTGATAATTCTTAGTTATCACAGAAGGAAAAAAATTTGCATGGCAAGAAATTGAAATGAATGAATTTTTCACTTATTCAAAATGCTACTAAGTAAGATGAAAAATCTTTCCATTCTTCAGGATTTCCTTCCCACACAGAATTCTAATTCATTCCCTGAACATATTCACTTAGGATTTAATCATAATGTAAACCAAAAGATTATTTGAATATGTATAATGTAAAAACATTCAACAAACTTAAAATATATTATTAGAATGTTTAAATCAGCTGTCAGTCACCAATACAACACTTGTGAGCTACTGGTAGCTCATGACAATTATTTGGTATTAATATATTTTAAAAGTGTCAACTATATTGCAGTATCATTTATATTTTATTCAGTTGATCATGTCATCTATATTTCTGATAAATATTCTAACAGCTGTCTAATAATATTTATAGTAGATGATTCATAAATAATCTACATTTGTTTTCTTAGAAATCTTATTCCAGTATAATGATTACCAACAAAAAAAAAAAAAAGTACCACTAACATTCAGAACAGAAAAATGAATACAAAAAAGGGGAGGAGAAGTTGATTGTTATGCTACACACGTGGGGCTGGTGTGGGAGGGGATGTAATGTTGAATGAAATTATAAAGTGATTCATTCAATAACATTTGATAAATGAGTTGACTTCTTAAGGGTCGGTTTTTAAATAAGGTACTGATAAAAATAAACTGTCATAGTTTGCAACGGTTCATGTTTCCCTGATCAAATTAAAAAAAAAAACCTTATAAAGACAGTAAATGATAAAAGCATTTTTAGAAGAAGCAGATGCATTTGATAATTTTTAAAAAAAGACAGACATACTTAAATGCCATTAAATCTTTACAACTTCCATCCAATACAGTTAAGAGAAGAATTGAAGTAACGTCTAATGATGTTTCATGTAAAAGATCTTATAAAATTTATTCCAATGTGAAACTCACTAGTAGAGAAGTTATTTATTTATAAAAAAGGGAAGGGGAACATAATTTTATCTCAGAATTTTTACCCATTCAGAAATGAGGGTTTCATTATCAGTGGTCTTTAAAACTGTGTTCCACAGAACCCTAGGGTTCCATGAGTCTCAGTAAAATATCAAAAACAAAATTATAAAAGTATAAGCAAAATGGATGTCTTTCTCTATGAAGTTTGCATAACCACAAGAACTTATTGCTCATTCCAGTAATTAAAACTGAACATTTTATTTATGCATAACTATATTTTGTAATACTTTTAAAACTTTTATTATATAATAAAATATTTTTTCTTTATATGTACTATCCCAGGTTCCCTGAAATAACTTTACGATAATTTAATACAAAAATGTTTTGCAAAATTAAATAGTTCTCTAATGGGAAAATGTACCTTTTTTCATTAGTGGAAAGAAATACCTATAGTGAAGGAGAAGGATTAACTTATCAATATATCAATAAATTTGATATTAAAGTTTAAATTTACACAGGAACAGTTCTTACAATGTTAAGTTGTAATTTCATGTAAAATACACAGGAGTTCTCACACAGCTATAAACATTTTAGACCAATGCTTCAGGCCATTTAGAACAATGTATTTAAGTGAAAAATATTCCTATTAATGTGAGTGGCTACAAAAAACAAATTGAATGTAGAATATTAAGCACAACTGCAGATAAGTTATTGTAAAAAAAATTCAAGCATGTATTTTAGTTACTAAGAATAATGCATGGATAGGTGACACTTGGATCACAAATTAATATTAATGAGTAAATTATATCAAAATTAAAATTTTTTTTATATAACAAATACAATACCTTTTTAAAATTGTCTTTACATAAAATACTTATAACATGTTGATCTACTTTAAATATTAAGATACATTCTTCTAAGTGTATGTGTGGAATGGAGTTCATTGAAAACACCTTACAGTTCTAAGGGTTTCATGAGTCCAAAAAGTTTGAAGACCACTGTTATGGATGATAATCCAGTTTTTACTAGTGTTAATAAATTTTATTGCATTAGACTGTAAAGATGAAATATCCCCCCCCCCTTTATTGCTGCATTATCAATCAACAATCATTGTGTGTGCAAAATATTTAAAATTTAACAAACAAACAAAAATATTACAGCCCAGAAAATTATTTAAAGTGGTATCCTTTCCTTTTCAAAGAAAATTATTTAAAACATTAATTGATGAACTAAATTGGCAGTATGCAGAGCTTCTTCATTTAGAAGAGCATTGACTAAACAAAGGAAAAATTTAATGAATTATAATTGTCCTTAGTTATTTTAAGGAAAATAATTTATTCAGAACTAGAAGACAAATTGGTAGCAGGATATTGCCTTTTCTTGTAGACATTAGAAAAAAACACAACAAACTGAATATTCAGCTACAGAATAAATGATTTCTAACATAAAATCCTTTGATAGAAAACTGAAATTATGGAAAAATATAACTTGAACCAAAGAAAAATCAGATGTTTCCTTTGCTTAAGATAGAGCTAGAAAAAGGAGCAAACAAGATTTTACAATGAAAGATGCACTGAATTGCTTGCAAATTTATGGAAACAATTAGTTCATAAATATAATGATTTTAATAAGATCAAATTAATTTCAGTTTGTTTTTACTCATTTATCAAAATTGACATTGAGTAAATATCTTGATGTTGAAATATTTTCTATGTAATCTGACACTCAAAGCCCCTGTTTCTAGTACAAAATTTATTTTCATTTCAGCAATGTAGTATCCAATGTTGATTCAAACTGCCTATAAATTGAATGCATTATTTTCTTTCTTTCAATTGCAAATGTAGTAAAAACAAATAATAAAAATAAACACCACACACACACAGAAGAGAGAGAAATTGACACAATGATGAACATCTTGAAAACTATGTTTGGTTAGTTAGTTGGTTATGTTTATGGAGATGGAAAGTTATTTTCCATATAGAACCTTCGGTTTTATATACCAAGCTGGTAATGTCCAGACAGTTCTCTGAATACAGACCCCCCTGAGGATTAGGATCCCAAATTAGGATCAGTCAATAATTTGCTGCAAGATCGCCAGAATGGCAGAACAGATGGTGCATTAGCACAACTGCATGATGCACTTCTTATTTAACCAGAGAATTTTGTGCAGAGCATTGTGTATGTTTAGGATAAGCACTGGGTCTCCTTTTTGAATCACTTGAAGGGCAGCTGTAGAGTTGCTGAATATGATTATTCCTTCAGTTTCCTCAGCATCTTGGAGATTTAAATATTCATTTAATGCTATATGACTGGCTTGGAGCTTACAGGTGTAGTTAGATGAGATTTTTCCTGCACCAACTTTGAATTGTTTTGTTCTGCTATCCAGTGGAAAAGTGAAAGTGATACCAGCTGTTAGGTTCACATAAAAGACAACACTGATAAAAGCAAACATCACTGAATTAATAATTTTGTTTTATGACTTGTGAATCTAGCATTTTCGATAAAAAAAGTTAGTTCTAATATAAAAATTAATGTATGATGTTTTGGCAAATAAACGTTCAATTTTGTAATTTAATAAAAGGAGTAAATTAAACTAATTCCTAAATTAAACTACTTTCTGTTTAGTTTGTTACTCAGAAGTATGTTATATTGAATATTTAAAGCCTAACAGTTAAAGGAATTTTAAATGCTTTTTTATAAAGTGAACTTTTTTAAAATTTGGCAGAGATTTCAGTGAAATCTTGATTTGCCCTAACACCATTTCTATTTCCTATGCTTGGATAGCAGCAACAAATAACTCATTCAATATTGAATAGGAAAGCAAATGTAAGAGTTTCCTCCTTAAACCTTTTATTTTTCAAATTAATAAATTTAATGCACTGCTATTTCTAATTTCTTTTTATTTTAATACAAATATATAACTTCAAATAATTTGAAATATTTGGTTGCATTTTTGGTTGTGAATATAAATAAAAGTGCATATGCAATAAGTAAATTTTTTTTATACTAAGTAGTTCAATGGATGATTAATTTTTAAAGTAGCTCACACACATAACAAGATTGGAGAGATCACTGGTTTAAATCAAACATCCAAAGATTCTTCTTTTAAATTTTCATGCAATATAATAAAATCATATCATCATAACCATGCAACCAAAAGGTTGAAACAGAATAGAACTGAGAAAATATGAAATATTTTCCTCAATTTAAATATTTTGAAATAAAAATAATCTAACAAAAATAAAATACAAGCTTACTTGCTGCCTTCAGGAAGGATTACTTTAACAGTGCATTGCTCAACTATACTATCATCAAATACATGATCAACAAATCTCATTTTTAAAACATATTTGTCTCCTGCAATATAAAATATATATGAAAAATTAATGTACTTAAAAGAAATGTACTTAATGTTAAATTTTTTGATGTACTTAAGCATCATATTGTGCTCCAATTTTGTCAAATTAAAAAACATCACTAAGTGCTATGATATGGAGTTAATAGTAAAAAACTGTTCCCACACATGTTCAAATGCAAAAATTTAGTTGGTGTAAGTTCGAAAATGATAATTTGTTAATTCTGTATTTTTCTTCTTATTTTGTGAATGATTATAATTTGGGACCAACTTTCTAAGGAAATGAATGCAGTTGTGAATACACAAAAGACTATAGGTTATGGTAAAATAAAAAAAACAGTGAAATTGCATGACAGCATTTAAATCCATACATATAAGAATGCATTTGGCGGGTTCTGTATAAAAGAGCACATTTGTAGAGATTTGGAATGCAATGATGGTTTTTTGGCCACTTTATTCTGTGTCACTTTATGAAGTCTAATATGGAAGAAGCATGAGTGGAAATGATAATAGCATTTGGTGATGTCTTTTGGCCTACTGAAATTTGTCGACAGTACAATACTTAAGTACCCTTTTACAAATTTTGCATAAATTTAAAATTAAATGATTTGTAAAGCAAGCCAATTTTCCCAATCTCAAAAATTTAAGAATTACACAAATTGAAATAGATAACTAATATTATAGAAATTCTCTATTTAATAGAATGAAAAGTTTATACTCCATTCTTTACTAACCCAAAGAAAAATAATTAAAAAAATCTAAAATTAAAATGAATGCTTTTCATTTGTCAATATTCTTCAAATTAACATCGAACAGTTTAGTAAAACACTTCATACATTTTTATATTACAATTTTAAAAAGCTGGCTCTTTCAGATAAGCAAGTAAGCTAGATAATGACATACTTTTGGCATTCATAGGCATATTTACCTTGTGTAACAAAAACTAATTTTTCAAAAACATCAGATTAAGTACTTGGTAACTTAAACTAGTAATTTATTTTCTTTCCATTAAAAACTTGCAATATTAGAGAGCTTTAAATATAAAAAGATGAATATAAAAGATTTCAGCATGCATCTAAATACTGTTTAATTAAAGGAAATAAATTCTTCATGAACTTTTATTACTGGGTAACAGGAAGAGTTCATCATACTTGTCTAACATTATATCTTCAGGCACATCACCAAATTCTTTTTCATCTTTTTGCCATTTTATAACTCTGATCCATAAATATATATTTTCCATTTCATCTAGATCAAGGGTGTCAAACTCAAAGCTAACCTGGACCAAACAAAGAAGGTTTAACTTTAGGTGGGCCACAAAAAAGTTAATATTCATTGAAATGTAGGTACCGTACTTACCTAATTGTGGTATATTTAAAATAGCAAATTCTTATTTTATTTTTATTCTGCATCGGTTTATTATATTACTTATTATTGTGTGCTGATATATTGGTAGGGTCGCAAAAATGTTCATTGGGAGCCACATGGGGCCCACGAATTGGACACCCCTGATCTAGATTATTCTACATTTTTTAAAATGACTTTTAAATCATATCAGGTTTATTTTCATTCCATGTTTTAATTATCCGCTTGCACATTATATCTAGACTTTAAAAGATAAGAGCGCTGCACTTGTACACATTTCAGATTTCTTTGTAAAAAATGGGTGTGCATTGTACACTGGAATATATGACAAGTACTAACAATAATTCTAATATTTGAATGAATATTATTAGTAAAAATTGAACTTGCTTGGTAAAAAGATAAAAGCTAAATTCACAAAACAAAAAGTTAAAAAGAGTAAGAGAATGAAACATAAACAAATTATTCCTAAAAATTATACGATATTCCACAAAAACCACTCTAATAAACTAATTTGCCACAATAAATTTGCGAATTAAGTAAAAAAATATAAATAAATAAGATATTAGATTACAAATCAAGATTTGCTATTGTATCTTTCTCTGTTTTTGCACATATTTTGTAACTCTTCATAAATTTGTAACCAATTTTTTCAGCCTTTTTGTTAGAATATGATGCATATTTCAACACTTATTTTTAGAAAGTTTTAGTTCATTTTCAGCAAATAACTGTGAGACATACTTTGATCCAACCAAGAGTTTCTGCAGATAAGATTATGTTTGAAATAAAATTATAAAGTTTGCTAAAAACTTAAATTTGGACAAAATGAAATGTATAATTGGGATTTCATATTCAAAATCTTTTATCAACTGAATTTTATACTGCATTCCCTTTCTAAAAAAATTAACAGCTTCTAGATGGTCCCTTATGAATCCAAATTTAACAACTTTTTCATTTTTTAGGAAACAATAAAAACTAATGAGGAAATTTTACTCTATTAAATTGGGGTGGGAGTGGGGAGAAGAGATATTTAAAAATATTCATGATTAAAGAATCGAGCATTTTAAATTTATTCATCACAAAGGAATTTAATTAAATACAAAAAGTAATTACCATTGTTAAACAAATATTCATAAGTAGGTACAATATATCCTAAAGTGTAGTGAGTTTTCCATCCTCCAAAAAGTGGGAATCGAGGACGCAATTCCACTTCAGTTGAATCATCAAGAATTCGTAAGTGACTAGTAGAAATATTACCAATTTCATCTCGATAGTATACATCACTGGCAGAAGCTGGCAGTATAGTCTAAAAGACAAATATAATCCTTTTAAGTATACAAGTACACAGAAACTTTTACAAACACAGTTTTAGATTTGATACATAAGAATATTGTCTATGAACTGTTGTGCCAGTTCTCTAAACAAGAGAATAAAACTAACTAGCAAGTCTTAATTTTTTTAAAAAGAGGATTCATGTCCAACTCAGTGTAAAGTGATATATTCAAAAATTTAAAAAATATTTTTATGAGAAGGTGAGATTCTTAAATATATCCTAAATAAATGTCAATGAGTTGTATAAATAAGCTTCTAATAAAAGAATTAGATTTAACCACTTGCACTGGCAAAAAATTCACTGGCGCGTGTACCAAAATGGTAGTTTGTTACAATCGCATGATGACGTACATACCACGTTGTGGGCGATTCTGTGACAAAAGCATTACGACGTGCGTGACACGTCTTTCCAGCGCAAGTGGTTAATGCAGGTGGAGACTACTTCAAAGTCAAAAAAGAATGAAAAACAAAATATATGTACTTGTGCTTATAAGAAATAACTAAATTAAATGTGGTTAATAGAAAAGCTTAAATTAAAACCAAAAAGACTGTTAGATCATCAAATTTCCTTTAGACTACAACAGATTGGATTCTGAAAATGATCTATGGAAATTTTGAATACAAGCAAGATATACATAAATAAGTATTTTATTTATATTAAAATAAAAAGCGAAGATGGCTAGACTGAATGAAAATATGAACATGGATTATAACAGGATAACTTTAACAAATAGAATATAACCAATAATAATTAACACCAAGGAATTTAAAAATGATTTTCAAACTGGGAGAAAATTGTCCTGGAAATATTAAAATGATATAAATATCCACTAATAATATAAAATGCTTGTTACAATTATTTAGTAATTGCAAAGCTAAACTGTCCAGAAATAGTAATCAGTAAAAGATATGTTTTTTGTAATGACTTCATTGAAAAAGAATCATGATTCTACAATACAGGACAAGAAAATAAATCTAATGATCTTTAAAAAAACTGATAGAATGAGATGTAATTAGACTTTATATGTGTAATCGCTGAGTATGACAGAGCATATAAGCAAAAATGAACTCATTGCTTCTAAATTATAAAAATCTATTAATTTCTATTATCTAAATAAAACTACTTTTTTTTTGCATTATTGCTAAAAATTGGCTTATGTCCAAACTAAGTTTATACATCTAAAACAAAATCAGTCTTCTGAAAAAAAAACACCCCATTATTTTCAATGGAGAAAGGAGCAGTGGTGCACATAAGGGGTCTGCCCTCCATCACCCTTGAATTCTTTTGACTGACTATAATTTTATGTATAAAATAAGTTTAATTATTAAAAGTTTTCCCAACATTAAATTAAAAATTAAGTGAATAAATCCCAAGCAAATGCTAGAACATTGCTTTGCTGAGCATTAAATTTTGCATGTATGTGCAGTTTTGTTTTTGCCTTGTGCTGTCCTTATAGACACTCTTTCATGTATTAACATAGATTTTTTAAAAAAAATTTCTAATGGGCTGCGGATTGGTGTTTTACCATTGCAGACCTAGTACATTCCCTGGGAGCTGGTATCTCTCTTTAGTATGGCACCCTATAGGCAGATACCTATTGCTGCAGGAAATTTTGATGCCCAGTTTCCACCACGGAGGGAGGGACCTGAGCCCTGACGATGTAAATCTGTACAAGATTTAATTTTGCTGAGAGCATCCAAGACAAAAAGACACTCTAGGGACCTTTTACAAGCCAATTTTCTGCATCATGAAATCCACCAACTTGGGCCGGGGTCGAACCCGCAACCTTAAGTGCAGGACACTAGCGACAAACCAACCAAGCCACCAGCCGGTGTATTCACATAGATTAACTATAGTTTAATTGTAGCAAGTGCACAATTTGTAGAAAAATTAATATTTATAGATAAAAACTGTTTCATATAATGAACAGTTATGAACAATAAAATACTCATTTCACTTAGGTATGCAACAGTATACAAATAGTAATAAATTTGTTTACTGGATACTTTTTTTCAATGCAAGCAGTACTTTCCCCCTAATTTACCATTTTTTTTTCTTTGACAGATTGAAATGAATATTAATCTTTCCATGACAAATTCTTGTTTTCCGTCTTCTCTTTCAATAATGTCAAAACTCTTCAATGGTAATTTAAAATTCCATTACAAATATATTAAATCTCTTGTTTCATTAAAAATACATTCTAAGCCTGGTTTAAACAATACACCTAATACATCTTTATTTGTTTAGACATTTAACTATAATTTAAAAATGTTTTTTTAAAACCTTTTATTTTATGAATACGAAAGGTTTTATATTAATTTTATTCTTTATAAGTTTATCTAGATTCCCTTTGGATTTATAGTGTTTCCAACATTTGTATTTTTAAAAATCATAAAAAAAGCTGGCATTACATATTTTTTAAAGGAAAACATTAAATTTTCATAAAAGAAAGATTTTTTAATGTTTGCATTCTGACAAACACAAAAATATAAATTACCTTGAATGACTTGACGGCAGCTATACCACTTTGATCTCGCTGAAATTCATAACGAGAAAAGGCACCTTTTAACTGAGCTCCTGTATGTGCAATGTCTATTTCTTCCTCAACAGAGATGACACCCCAGTGGGACACTTCAATTGCTCGATTTAAGTTAGTCACAGTTAAGAATGGATTGTTGTTTTCACAATGAATTGTCATTTTGTTCTGAAAAATACAATGATATATATATATTTTTAAAGAAGTTTTGCTATACTATACATAAAATAAAACCCATATAAGACTTTTGTAAAAGTAACAGTTACTCATGTGGTTAACACAAAAGTATCTTAAATTTCAGAATAATTATATTTAAAATAAAACTAAATACAAAATTTTTTTGCAATATATATATATAAAAAAAGTCCTTTTTCCAAATGATAATTTTCCTCATGCAATTCTAATATTTCTTGGTAAAATATTCCAAAATACATAAAGCAATAAATAAATGATTTTAAAATTATACCTTATTAATAACAATTAACACAAAATACAATACTTTGTTAGTTAAGTTGCTATTCTATATTAAAATGTATGTGTGTTTATATCAAGAAATACACTAATTTCATTTGAAGTTTAATTTAGAAATTAACTAGAAATGATTCACATAAGGAAATTCAAAGAAACCATACCAATGAATAAGAAGCAACATTGTCATAAGGTCCATAAGTGATGAGATTATCTTCATGTGAAACAGGTTTCAATTTGGAGAAAGATTCTACAGAATTAGCAGGCAAAGTGACAATTGTTGTTTGGGTCTTAGTGACATAAGGGCTGTAATAATAATGATTCCCATGGTATAAAACTAATTGCTTTTCAGACTGAGTAATGCTTGATGGATAAGGAATAAGAGAGTGAGTGAATATTGTTTCAATTCGCACAACTGTCAACTTTCCAGGATTTAAAGGATTTTGAAAGAGAATTCTGTGAGTATCTTTGTCTTTATTGGCTTTGCTGCAAGGAAAAAAGAATAAAGGAATTAAGAAAAATAAAAACTAATTGAAAGATAATAATTAAGAGTTAACTAACTTATTAAATGTTTTTTTATAGAAAGATTTTACAAGATAGCTATTTTAAAATTTTAAAAACCTTACTAAGTAAAAACTAATTTTATTTCAAAAACAAGGTGACTACTTCATTACTTGTGAAACAATTAAATATACTTTTTTTTAACATTAAGATGGTCTAATTTTTTAACATTAAACTAAAATTTTAGATTCCTTTAAAAATATACTATAATCTGGTGTATAACTTACACCTATACTTTCAAGCAGCATTTTTTAATTTTTAGGTATATTTGCAGTATAACACGCATTCCTTTTTTACAAACATGAAATGTACGTATCTAATGCTCTATGTCTTGAAATAATTTATTCAACGTTTTTCCCCAGGATCTTGAAAAAATAATATACTTCTCAAACCACAACCCTTAAAAGTTGATAAGGTTTGTCATTTCATTTAAATAAACAGTATTTCAACACATGAAGAAGCCTAATTTTTTTAATGCTCATATGTTTACTTTTAAAACTATCCTTTTTATACCCGGCCTATAACGTGCACCAGTAAATTTTGATCTTATTCCTTGTGTTAAAAAGTGAGTGTTATAAGCTGGATTTTACAGTACTTAAAAACTTCAGTCTTGGCATTCTAAATACTAGTTATAAAGCATATCATTACCAAGCTTCTTCTCCCATGAATATAACTAGACTCAATAAAGGAAGACTATGAACTCAGAAGTAGTTTATTGTCATAAAATACTTATAGATACAAAATTAGAAGAGGATTATTTTACATCTCTAATGATACTTTTGAATTCCATAAATATTTATTAGGTTTTCTCATACATTGAATCTAAAAATTAAGTTTTAATAGCAAACATTTCTTTTCAGTATTTACTCATAGAAAAATATGCAAAAACTGAGAAAAAATTATCTAAAATTTGAAAACCATGAAAAAAAAAGGAGCAAAGTTTTGAAGCATTATTACAACTGTTAGTCACTGCACTGTTTGGTAGGAATTAAATGTTGAGACTTAAAAGAAATAAGAGTTTTTTTTAAATGCACGAAAGCTACATTTTACTATACAAAATAAGCATTGCTCAAATACTTAATTGTCATAAAGATAAACTATAGATGGAAATAAAACAAGATAGTAGAGGTTGTAGTTAAATGGTCGCAATAACATATTTTGGCAAGATTTTTTAATTCTTAGGGAATTCAGATTATAGGATTAAAAAAACAGCTTTAAGGCCAGCCAATCTTCACCTATATCACTGGATTGAAAGAAAGACAAAAATAGAGGATGAAAAATAAATAAGTTTCTAAAATACTATAATAAGAGAATAAATCCACATACCATATGAAACAAAGCCAATCTTACTACTGCGAGCAATATCAAATCCAGAATAACACAAGCAAAGGCATCAGTACACAAAGAAACAGTGTACTTTGATTGCACCAAACAATAGTTATAACAAAGATGATGTAATTGGGCAGAATGGGCTCAATTACTAGGCATCAATGTCACTATCTATCTAAATCATTAGAATAGCAATAATATCTATCTTGCTCTATTGTTCAGTCTTTTTAGTGGCCATCATATGCATTCTCATTGTTCATTCTTCAGAATTTTTTAGAGTAAAAAACAAATGCTTCAAAAACGTAATTATTTTAAATATTACAAAAATATCTTGTTTTACTTTTAAATTTGTTGCTTGATTTGAATTGCACATTCAAGATTCAGTTTTTTAAAAACAAGTCATATTGTACAAGAAAGCAGAATGAGAATCATTGTTATGGATATAAATGTACCAAGTATTGGAATTGTCCCTAAATGGGTCATCTTTTGAAGTAATTTTCATAGAGTAGTATGAACTATTTTTCTTTTTATGAAACATAAGATAAGTGACATTTTCTCAAACCTGCTCAAACTACAGCAATTTTAAACCTAATGATGGGATGGAAGGTATCAACAAAGGTTTTTTTTTTTTAAATGAAGATGCTCTGTAAATAAAAAAAATTCTGTATGATTGTTATGCATTGGAAAGAACAATTGTTGTACCATTTTGGAATCTTAACTAAATGGGCCAACTTTTGAGAAACTTGCCTGGGGATGTGCACAATAGTTTTCTTTTTATGGAAAATCAAAGTTATGTGGTATCATTTTCTCAAACCTCGACTCGCACAAAAAAAGGTTCATTTCAACTAAAACAGCGAACTGTTTTGTCTGACTCTGACTGCAACTAATAGTCTGGCTATGTAAGATGTTAGTGAAAAAATAATTGTAAATTATGAAATTTGTGTTAGTAGCTAATGATGAGTATCAGTTTTCCACATTTTCAAAAATGTGCTCGTCCTCACTTAGCTAAGTGCAGGGGGATTTTTCATTTTTAAAATTTTTTCCCAGGAGAGATATGATCCCACCTTTCACCTTGTGCTCATTTATCATCAAGTTTCGGGACACCTTGTATAATATATATAATACACAAATGTAACTTTGCTTTGCATTTCTGTGATATTTTAAAAGGGCTCATCTTATTCTCAGCTCTGTCTCCATAAGATTATGATCAAAATAATTTTAATTGTCAAATGTTATTACCAGACCTCATCTGAAAAATTGTATGATTCTTAATATCACGCTTAAGTTATTCAAACATGATTATGTTTGAATAACTTAAGCATGATGAGTATTGAAAATGAAATATTAACAGTTGATTTTAAAGACAGAATTAATGATTTAGCATACCTTAAAATGTAGAAAGTGAATTATTTAATAAAGCTTCAGTTTATCATGGATTGCTTTTGTTGAATTTTATGTGTATATATACCAAATTCTATAGAAGAATTGCAGGTGTGGTGCATTTTTGCATAAAAGCTCAAGATCACAAGAAGTCTTAAGGCATCACAGTCTGTGTTTGTTACAATTGTCTATATTCCTGACTTCACTCAACTTTTTCAGTCTTCAAAACTACAGTAAATAAATATTACACTGATTAATATCGTTACTTATGCTTTTTAGTAAATCAAAGTTATATTTTTAATAAATCTAGAATAGGGAGATATTTGCATAGTTGGTTTTTTAGCGACTTCTTTTGCAACCCAAAGGCGTTAAAGGGTAGTAATATTGTATAAGCACTGTTCCCCCAAAATACTTAAGAAATTACAATGGATATTAAAAGAAAATAAGATTGAATATTTATTTTAAACGAATTTTCAAAACAATATTACTTGCTATCTGAATTCAATAATTACCTGGTTTAAAATTATGCATTATTAACCCAAAATTTTTTGCTGCAACAAAATTTGAAGTTCATACACACAGATAAATTCATTTTTAATTTAAACAGCTGTATTTTGTTTGCTTAAAGAAATAAAATTCAGAATTGGGATGTAATAGCATTGCAGTCAAAGAAATGAGCCTGTTAACAGTAAATAATAGATTCTGACTTTTTAAAATCAAAATAAAGAATGGTACAGTGTAATTAATGATTGTTGTACATTAAAAATGTCTGTTACTTTCACCTAATAATAAAGATAACATTTGGCACATTTTTTTCAGACATATAGTGTCCCCAAATTAATACCAGATTCTGACATCACTATCCCATGAAGAATAGCTTATATTACTATATTTCACATTTATATGAAAATCAGTATCTTTCCCAGCATAAAATATAATCTATACCTTGATTCTTATACTGCTGAGTTTATTTTTTACCTCTTAAAGTAGAAAAATACATTTTAAGACATTTCAAGAACACAGTATAATAAATGGAAACATATATATAAAGACACCCAAACCTATTTAAATATTAAAACAATTATTATTTTTTTAAATTTAAAAATACATTACAGTTTTCCCTGCTCTGTAATATTAGAAAAGACTGCCTTTAAAACTACATATGCATATATATGGAAAATGGAGATAACACTCAATGTGCTACCAGATCATGCAGTTTTTCACACACAAATTTCATCATTTTTTAAAACCATGTTCTGCTAATTGGTTACTTTACAAACATTACGGTATTACATTTGGTAATAATCATGTTACTCTTTGCAGTATTTAATCACGTATATATAAATAGAGTATTTGAATATATATTTAAATAGTACATTGTGTAACATGAATTCAACTGTAAGCAAATTCTGAACTGAATATCTTTAAAATATCCAACTTTTCATCTAATATTTGCTTTAATTAAACTCTTCCATTTTCTTACCTGCATTTAAAACTAGCAAACCAATTAAAATATGACATTTCTTAAAATTCAATAAGATGTTTTTTCTTTAGAATCCAAGTTTCAAAATAATGGAGCAGTATTTTGATGGCATGTTTTTAACCTCAAGGATTCAATTGGAAATCCAGTTTTAACAGACTTAGCCATGTTTGCTTTAAAAATATACAGTTTACCCAAAAATCATGCAAGGTATCACGAACATTTTCTTATAGACTCCAAAAATTACCAAAACTATGTAATATACTTTGTGAGCGAGTATGATTTTAAATATAAACATTTTCAAAATATAATAAAAGCAAGTAATATTTATATTAAGTTGTAGGGTGATGTTAAGAGAAAATTGATGCCCTACTCCTTCCTTCACTCTAACAATGTCACAAAATATATAAACATATACATTCAAGACAAAGATACTCAGTAACAAACAAGAATTTCAACAGAATAAAATATTAAAATTGTAGAAACAAATTTTTCTTTAAGTGAATAAAAACTTACTTTGTATTCAATGATAGTTCTTCTACTTTTAAATCAACCCTGCCATCATCTTGCATTTGCTGGAATGAAAAAAAATGGTCAATGAATAATTTATGAAATTATAGTTCCCATGATAAAAGGATACTTATCAATTATACAGACCATGGATTGGCAGCTGCTTTTCAAACACAATAAACTCACCATAGATATAATGATAAAAGGTTACATTATAATGGGGGGTTGCTTTATATAGTAGTAATAGCAATGGGTATAAGCTGTAATTTAGGTTATTTTCTATATGTTGCCCTCTTTGATTTCACGATTCCTCTAACCCAGTGTTTCTCAACGTGGGGCCTACGCCTCACATGGGGCAATTTGATTCTTAAGGGGGACAATTTGGAAAAGGACTCATTTAGAGCAGAAAATAACTAATTATAAAAAATATTTTTCACTACAAAGTTGTGTAATAATATGAGGCAAATTGAAATAAAAGTATTAAATGTCTGTCCTTATGACAATAAAATATTCCCTGCTAGTTTGATATCATGGGGCATTGCGCCAAGTTGTTGTTTATGTTCGCCAAGATGGGCGATAACATTACAATATGGTTACCTTGATATTTTTATCGTCTGGCGATGGGGTTGCCATGGAGATAACACGTATATTAGAAATAATTTTTATTGGTTCTGTTCCCGCAGTAATCCTATTAATTTCAGACGATTTTATTTCTATTTCTTTTACAATTTAACCATTTTCATTGCAATCCGGATTCAAATTATATTTTAGTCTTCTGTTTTATTTAATGCTATTTTCGAATATGGATATTTCTAATATCATTGGTGAGAACTAGGATATTTTTTTTAAAAGAATGAGTGTTATATTATTAATTATTCCTATAAATCGTTTATTTTCAATTTATTTTACTTCTAAAAAATGTTTTTTTTTTCGTTTCTTGTTCGATGAAATTCGTTGAAGAAATTTGCAGTTTTTGGAACATAGCAAGCTTTCAGTACTTTTTAGTTGCTATTCATTATCAATTTTAATATATATTATGTAATTATTTTATTAATGTAAAAATACAATAATTAGAATGTGCAATAATCATATAATATACGTTATTTGTAATAATTGTTATTTTATAATTATTATTACATGTGTTATTTATTTATTATGTTATTTATTTACAATTATTTTGTTTTTTATAATTATGTTAAATGAGTATTCTTATATCTGTACGATTCTTATTTATATTACAATTATATATTATTCTTTTTTATAAAATCTATTAAACTATATTACGTGATCATTATTATATAAAATAAAAAGTAATACCGTATGAATATCTAATAATTATTACTATTTAGTATTATATGAATATTATATATATAATAATTTCTATAACATTATATTACAAGATTATTGTACACTGCATAATATTACTATTAGTAAATATGGTTTTTTTATAATATTGATATTAATTATTTATTGATCTTGGTTAGTCTCAATCTATTCCTAAATTCTTCATTTGAAATCGATTTTAATGTTTTTCAAAACAGTTCTTTAAAATTATTTTCCTGACCAGTCTTACCGCTAGGCTGCCATCTTGAATTTCATTCCAACGACATGCACTGCTTGGCGTGATTCCTTATCACGCCAAACAGCGTTTGGCGCCCTGCCCCGTGATATCAAACTAGTTCCAAATATTCTTTCCAAATACAATCATGCAATTTGTTTTATATTGTGCAAAATTATAAATGCCAGGATCTAAGTTTCTTCAGTGTTTCGCAGCATAGTTTCATTATTAATCCATGGAGTTAATTTTAAAAAAAAGTATGAAAATTGTTATAAAAGTCCCGTTTTTTAAAAAAATACATAAATTGAATCAATATTAGTGATATGTGAATCGTAAGTAAATTCAGTCGGTAATTTTTGTTGATTTTATTTTTAGAAGCATTTTCCAAAAACATTTGTCGCAAGAACTTGTTTTTTTTTTTTTTTTTTTTTGCATTTGGGTACTTTTACATGCAAAATATGAAATTAAAGGAGAAAAGAAACTAAATAAAATTTGCATGAAGTTCTCCATTATTTTCTTGTATGTATTAACTTTAGTATGGGGGTAAGGCAGCAAGAAAATGGCACAAACAATTAGTTCATTGCAAACTAACGAAGCAATTCCTAGCCTTTGATACAGAAGTGGGAAAAAGAAGAATAAAATTTAATAATGCCTACTTTTCCAAGTTCTGTATTCTACTGTTTGGACAAAGAATAAAACAAAAAAATATACAATAAAAAATAAAGAAACTTTATATTGTATAAGTTAATAAGTACAAATAGATAATACTAGGGCACAAGTTCGATATACGGACTTTTTTCAAAAATCGCCCAAATTTTTTTTTGGCGATGGTAGTTGCCAAGGGAAGCACAGGGTTGCACCCCCCCTTATTCCCCCTTTGCCGCCGGGGAAACGCCGCGATACTCCCCCCCTCCTAAATAAACAGTTTTGCAAAGTTCCCGTCTTCGATCTAAGTTTGCCCCCCCCCCCGCCACCTCTGTAGGAAAATTAATGGTGGGATTCTTTCAAACTTTAGTAGAAGCATAAAAATGAAACATGTAATATTTTTTCCTACATAAAAAAAGGAATACCAATATTAAACTAAAAAAGTAGTGAAAGGACAAATTTTTATAGAACTAAATGTAAATAGTTAATGATTATTTTAGCAATACTGCATTGCATTTAAGAATAAAAATCTATTTTTAAGTGATTCAGAATAGTAATGAACAAATTGCTCTATTTATCATCATTAAGCCTAGAAGAGAAACATTAAAATTTAACATATTAAAGCAAATTAACATTAAAATTAAAGTCATAAATTAAATATAAGGAGAATCTTTCTTGCTTACATTGAATAAAATAAATATAAATAGAATTAACTTACCTTGCAGCACTTTATGTATAAAAAATTGTCACACAATGGCCAAAGTCATCACTTGTCAGCAAGATAAATTGTGATAAAAATCGTGGTGATAAAAAATCTTGATTAAATTCCCCTTTTAAAGAATTTGACCTAAGCCCCTCTCAGCCCAGTTGATGCCCCTAACAATTTCTAAAAACTTATTGAAACAATCCACTCCCTGCTGTTTGCTTCATTTTCTAAACTTATATACAGCAACAAATGAAATTTTAAATCTATTTTTCTATTGCAGGTAGGGAGTGAATCTGTAACATGCTTCCAAGTGCCTTCTATGGTATTTGTGTGGCAATTCGTTACTGGATTTACAAAATGAAGGCTATGATTTAACGTCAAATGATCAAACCTTCTTGTCCTAAATTTTTAAATGCCTTCCATTTGTTGGAAAAATCATAGTTCCAGGCTCTATCCATTCCTGTAAAATGTTGACTAGAATCTCACAAGATTTGTTGAGTACTGCTTCCATTCTGAATTCGATTTGTCGACTTCTGCATAATATAGAATAACTTCAATGACAAATTGCCCCCAATCTGCAACTGTATCAGAAGATAAATAGAAATAAGCTTTGGTCTATTTTGTTCTGGTTCCCATGATCAAATGATAAGTGAGATGAAAAATCTCATTTAATTTTAGTTTGCTGCAACTGAACCACAAGTCAAGATGTATGGTTTTAGTTGAACTACAAGCCATGATGTATGGTTTTAGTTGAACCACATATCTTGTTATTCCTGGAATTTCTGCTAATCTATGATAAACTATCTAAAATAGAATTTTTCTTCTCAAACTTCATCAGAACATTACAATTGCAGTAAAAAAATTCTAATTTAATCAGATGAGTTTTTCTTGCAAAATCTAAAAATAGTTTCCTATCCCTACATATTTCATAAACAAAATCAAGATTAAATACTCCCTTTTTCTCCCCAAATGTGGCCTTTTTGCTAGAAAATAAAACAGAAACTGTTTCTGACAGAACTTTCTTATACTTGGGATAAACACTGCAAATAGTCCCATGGTTAGAGGGAACAGGTTACAATATTTAAAGGTATATAAAATAACAAAGTTTTTAAAATTTAAATTAACCTCTTTGTAAATTAATAATAATAATGTAAAAATTGATAGTCAGCCTAATCTATAACTGGAATAATTTATCAATAAGTAAAAATGAATGTTAATGAATAACTAAATAATATTAATAAATAATATGGATAAAGGCACATTAATAATAAAAGAATATATTTCCTAATTATGACAAAATTAAGTCAACCTAAGCAATAATTAAATAATTTTTCAGTAATTAAGAAGAAATATTAATAAGTAATATGAATAAGAAATAAGGTAATAATAAAAGAATTGAAATACAACCTAATAATTAAAGAATATTCAACCTAATCAATAATTAAAAATAAACTTTAATTCAAATTGAAGAATTCAATTAAACATATTTATTCTCCAAACAAATTAACAAAACCAACATGAAGTCATATCAATAAGTCTTGGTATTAAATTTTCTTTAACCATACTCTAAACATAATCAAAATATTAATACTAACTATATTTAAGAAATTATCAGTAATTTTGATACAATTAGATACTGTCATTTATTGTACTTTTGAAAATGATTCAATTTATTATAAACAAATATACTTGCATATTAATATCCCCACAGCTAAATTAGAGAGCGCAAATCACATCATGATCTCAAACACACTAGTGTAATAGTTTATATATTTATGCATTTAGTGTTGAACATTTAAATAATCCATTTTTGTTGTTTTCTTTCGCTGTTATATCATGGGGTGATTCGTGAGACTAAAATTTGGCTATGGCGACAATAATAATTAAGTACCCAAACAAGTAATAAATTTAAGGTCAATTTTTTTATGCACTTGAAAAAAACATTGAATCTATTTAGTTTTACGAACTGTGTTTTACATCTTCAAATAAAATATTGAAAGTCAATTTTTTTTGCACAATCGCAGTTTATTAATAATTTTTTTATTCTTTTAAAGAAATAGATAAGAGAATCTACAAATATTTGGTTCCGATATCGTATAGGAACGGTCTTATAGGAACTGCTTAAACTATATACTGAAATCAAATCATTCGCAAAGAGCATAAAAACTAATTTCAGCCACAAAATATACAATAAAATTTAAGAACACAAGATAACCTATGTTTAAGATAAATGTAAAACACATCGACACATAAATAAGTTCATAAAACAAATTATAATCAACATCAATTTGAAATAATAAAGCCATAATTAGTACGAATAACTATAATATATTCTGAATTACTATCATACCGAAGCTCCAAAATGAGATAAGTGGGCTTTCGTATCTGGATCGAGTGCATAGTTGAATGAAGACACCGGCGATTTTCCGGCATTTTCTAATGTAAGTTTTACAGTAACTTTTATTAATTGAGATGCGATATCTATATTACGCTCCACTTTGTTATTAACAAGATCTGCATGAGTTATGGAATAGCAAGTTGAGAGTAAAAACAGAAATATAACGGGATACATATTCATAAATTATTTATTCCAAAACTAAAATAACCGACCACGCGTCGATTTGACATCAACAGTCAGATCAAATTCGTGATGACGAGAGTTAACAGACTACTGCCACAAAGTTTTTGATATCATTTTTTATTATAATAAATTAGATTTTCTAAAAAAATTTTCCAAAATAAAATTATCTTGTTTAATAATTTAAAACACAACTTAATGTGGTATTTTTTCTGTTAATTTTCAAAATAAATGTGAGTGTGTGTGTTTTTTCTCTCTCAAGATAAAGTCTGATAGATAAAAGGAACAAACAAGGCCGGACGTGTAATGCGCAATTTCGTTGGCAGCACCTATTCCTACTTTTTACAGCCTTGGAATTCAAATCCATCTGTTTTGGGGTTGCTATGTTTGGCTCTCTATGAATTATTGGCTACTTTCAACATAATTAGAAAAAAAAGTGCAATGTATTGTATTTTTTGAATATGCTGTGTTGAGTATGTGTGCATCTAATAACCTATCATAAATATTGTGCGTTTATTGTTTATAACTTTACTACTGAACAATTTCAATGTTTTTTCAATTTTTGTTTGAATTTTAAGATATAAATATGTTTTCATTGTTTATTTGTTGTATACAAGTTCACACACATTAGAAATATGGTATGTTTATAAAATAAGAATTACGATTAAATTTTTAAAAATATTAAGTGAAACTGGAAAAACAAATGTAGAACTGTAACTATATTGTAGACTTAAAATATAAGAGTAAAATATTTTAGTTTATTTGCAATTTTTAGTAAATTTTTATTAATCCTTATAACATTTGAATCAGGTTTAGCAAATTTTTTCTAAACAGACACTTGAGGATTATTGTTACAAAATCCTTTTAACTTTTGCAGCTGAAATTAAATCATATTTTCATTTAGAGCAATATTCTTATATATATATATAGTATAATAAAATGAAAAAAATAATAAGACAAAATTATACTACCCACAAAGCAAAACGATAGAAAACAGATTCTAAGAAACATAACTAGAAAAATATTGATATATAATATAATAATTATATATATATATAGATATATATTATTCATAAAGAAAGAAAATTGTGTTTTATATTTATCTATATCATATTGACTGTTATAAAATGGTAGGAATTAGATGCATTGCCTTTTAAATACTGTTTAGAATTAAAATTATTTTCGGCTTATGCTAAACAAAAATTGACTTGAATTCCATATAATTTTTCAGTTAAAAAACAGTCCAAAATTATGTTTATATTGTGATTTAGTTAATATATAAAGGGTATAATTTATTTTTCAGAGTTCTGTTCTTACTTTGCTGAAAATTCATTATAACCATTGTTCACAATAAGATTCATATTTCAACTATGCTTAAAACGTGTGATTAAACTTAAAATTCTGTAGTATAAAACTGAAAACATTTTTAAAAAATTATTAAAAAGTATAGTATTATAATCATTTCAATCATCAGTAGTATTGATGTACTTTTTTTTAAAAAAAATTTTCAAGTAAATTTCATGAAACAGTATTATTATCATTTTTTTTTCTTAGCTATATTGAGTAGAGATAATTTTAAAATAAGTTTTCAGTACTTCAAAATTAATTATTAATGGCAGGAAAATAATGATAAATTTTCAAAATACCTTAATGTATATTTTGCTTGGAACACATATTCCAGTAAAAACAAGGTTTTGATATAGGTTTTTAAAAAAAAAAAAAATTTTTTTCTTACAGAATTCTTTTTTTAAAAAAATAAGATTTCTAATAATAAGAATATATTATTATTATTACATGACAGTGGCTGTTTTCTTTCATTGAATTATAATTTCTTGAAATAAAAATTTGAATTTGATGTATTGAGATATACAAATTAAATATTTGTTTTAAAAAATGAGATTGATTTTTCCTGAAAATTTTACTTTAATGAAGAAAAATGTATAAGTTTTTCTTCCTCCTTTTTTTTATTTTTAATTTGGGGGTTGTTAAAAAGAAGGATTAATACATTTTTTCTTTCTCGTGTTTAATTCCTTTAATAATTTCCTTTGAACTTGATTGTACATTATCCCAAATTTCCCGTTACTGTTCCGAATGTTCAGTGCTTGCTTCAATTCTGTACCAAAAGTTTATAAACAAATATTCAGTTTTTCAATTCTGATGTATTGCTATCTTATTCATTTTCGAAGTGACCTCAGGATGAGAGGTATTATATGTTTTACAAAAAATAGCACTTTATTTTTTTGTTATATGAAATTTCTTAAAAAAAAGCAGTGATATATAACACTTAAGGGACTGTAAATTTTGTAATAAAACGGTGATTAATAAATCAGAAGGTTAAACCACTTCTACTATAAAACAGAACATACACAAAACATTTCAGTTAATTTTTTTCAAAATTTTTTGAGCAATTTTTTGCTGGCTCCGTTTGAGCATTTAAAAAAACACATTTCGAGTAAAACGCGTTTTAAAGTATGACATATCTTGCTCAATGTAATGGCATCTTCTCTTACTAAAACACTTATAGTTTTGGTTCTAGTGAACAGAAAATAATAAATTTGGTATTTTTATAAAGCTAAAAAGATTACCTATAAAATTAAATCATAAAAAAATTGTCAATTTTAAGGAAATTCACAATTTTAGGGTAGTCAGATACCATTCACACTTCTAAATTAAGAACAAGTTTAAAAATTACCAGTGATTCATGTAGGCTTGTCATATACAGAATTTAATATTTATCTTGATAGTTTGTTTGTACAGTTTATGATTAAAATCGTGTATTGTAGCTTTAACGTCAAAGAGCATTTTTATTGCATTCAATACAATTTTATTGTGTGAAAGAGGCGCGATGAAAATTATGATTGAAAATTGGGTCGCAAGCATTAAAAGTTGTAAAAGCACTGTCTTAGTAGCACCATTAAAGAAATAATTGATTTCGCTTCAACTGATTAAAATTTAAACGCAAGTGAGTAAGTAAAGGACCATTAATATTAAACAGGTTTTTTTTTTCGAAATTTTTAATTGTAATGTTTTTTTCTCCTATGTCGTTATCAATTTTTGCCTTTAGTCCAAAAAGAGATTAATTTCATTAAAAAAATTAAAACTTTTAATTTGGGTAAAGAATTTTTGTCTCTGTGTATATGATAAAGTTGAAAATAAAAAATCAAGATAGTAATAGCATCTGCAAAGTAAAGATAGTGTGACATATTTATTTATTATAAATTAAGTAAATTCTTTGTATTCGAATTTCTAATAATTTCTTTCATTAGAATATTTATTTATTCCTTCGAAATATTTCTTTCTACATGTTTCGTTAATATCTACATTTGAAAATTATTTATCAAAATATTTGGGAGATTTCGTAGGAGATCAGAGGTAGATTTTAAAATGTATGTTTGCCTCACAAAATTATACTAAGTTTGCAAGGAGTATGGATGAAAATATATTTAAACACTTTTTATTACTTTAAACCGTTTTCAGTTTTATTAATAATTACATGGCATGCATTTTTAATTTTTAATGTAATTACATACGTTTAAAAATCTAAAAATGTTTGAGTCGATGCTGAATCGGAAATGGATGAAATAAAAAACGGTATTTCCCTTATTTTATATAATATTTAAAAGCAACTTGTTTTTAGATTTTTTGAAATTTTGATGTATTTCCGTTAGTGGAAAAACCTAATTACTACGTTTAGGGTGACAATTTTGCACAAAACAGATTATTTTGCTTAGACTAGCATTTGGCAAACTGCTGTTCTTCTAGATTCTGCTTTTACATACAATTAAAAATTATGTCTGCTGAAAAGAGTTATTATTTACCTTTAAAATTTATAAATATCTTTTGGGATAAAAAACACATATTTAAATGCACAGTTAAATATTTGACTGTCTTACTGACATAATTCATAGTTAAATATGTATCTGATTTATCTTTTTTGCTATTTCCAGTTATATGTTTTTGTTTAGTATTGAGATTCTGGAATTTTTTTTATTTAATGTTTCTGATTTTCTACTATGTACTTTAAATGCCAATTTTCTTTTTTGTTAAACCCTCGAGGTTCGAGTCCGCAGTATATGTTAAATCATGAAAATTGATATATTTATACCATCTTCTGTAACTTTCTCCCCATCTCGGACTGGGGTCACAATGGACATTCCGGACACCCATAGCATGTCCGGTGTCAGCTAACCGAAGGGGACAGAGGTAATAAAATATTTTGGAAGATAGCGAACCTCAGGAGATGTTTTATTTTTCACTCTTGAGTAGAGAGTTACCTGAAGTTGAAACAAACTCTCTTCTGATCTCTACCATCAACAAACTCTCTTTTAAAGATATTGGCTTGTTGAAATTGTCTCAACTCAATCTTTTAAAATTATCTCGTTTGAAATAGCAACAGGTAATTATGTTTTTAATTTCGAATTATTTATTAATTTTTAAGACTTGAAATAATATACAAATACAGAAGTAACTCCTGTAAGGTACACCTTCGAATAAGGCGCAATTAATGTTGCTACCGGTCTCTTTGAATATGTATTTTCCTCTTATTAAGGAACATTCTATTTAAGTGATACTAAAAAAAATTTCTTATTCTTTCTTTGTAAAATTTTAAGATTTCGAAGACAAGTTGTGTTTATCTTTAAATAAATTAAATATAGTGTTGTCCTAATAAACCAATGTAACTTAACAGAGGAAAGGAACAGAGAAATAAAAAATTACAACATTGTTTGTTCTACGCTTCGATTTAAAGACAAAACAGAATATGTAATAAAGTGATTGCACCTCTTGCGGTCGCGTTTTCTATGGGTTTGCATAAAAAATAAAAATGATGGCTTATTCTGACACAATGCACTGGGTTTTAAAAACATTCATACAACGGAATATTTTAAATAAAATTCTATAAATACAAGATTTTATTACTCATTTAAAACATTTATACAGTAATTTCACTTTTTCTATTAAGAATTTTCATTTTTCAAGAACTTGAAATTTAAAAAACCTGTGATTAAGGTATTTATTTGTATATCATTTATTTAAAGATTATTACGACTTGAATTTCTAATTAAACTAACTTGTTTAGCATTAAAGGACTAAATACCCAATGTCTAGTCTGGTGGGTTTAAATTTCTGGTTCCAGGACATATTGTATCAAACACAAGTTTCCTTATTGGAAGGTACTATTATATTTTTACCCTATTAATATAAAGTATTACGGAATCTTTTATTGTATTTGACTTCATGCAAAAGCGAACCATAAAGTAATATATTTAGTTTTAAAAAAAAAGCTCTTTTGTTATATAATATATATATATATGTGTGTGTGTGTGTGTATACATTATGTAATAAATAAATTCACATAAGAAGTGAATAAAGATTTTACCTGAAAATATTACTCCATTAAAAGAAAACTAGCTTATTTTAGTGTCAATGAAATCTTTTTGTTTTTACGTATCCACAGCTGTAGGTAAGAGTATATGGTTTGTATAATTTCATTTTTGGATTTTTAATCGAAATAATATTAATTGACGCTAAATTGTTTTTCATATGACAGCTTCCACTACTAGAACGAGACGTGCATTACTGCTCCCAGTATTAAAAAATGCAATTTGTCTTGTTTATTGTAAATTTTAATTTTAATTTTTTTTTGAATCATCGGTTATGAATAATTTTTCTGAATCATTATGCTATGTCAATATAGCACGTATTTATAGATGGGTTATTTCTCTCTCTCTCTCTTTATACACCAAGAGAAATTTAGCAATATTATTTTGTAATTATAAATATATTCTTATTAGTAAATGTGCTATTGCTGATCGAAGTATTGAACAGGCAGTTCTTAAAAATTATTTTCGAATATTTAAAGTTTGTGAGTTAGGTCAGTATTAATTGAGTTGTTTCAATGTTTTCTTTCTTTTTAAGCTTAAGAGAGATAAACTTAGTAAAATTATTATAAATATATTTTCAAATAAGATTGCACACACATGTGTTAATATTTAAATGTTATCGAAAATATCCGACGTGACATTTTTGAGGAAGCTAAAAGACAGAATTTTATTGGACTGAGAAATGAACTTTTTTCATTATTATTTATATAACAATGATGAAAATACTCTAAAATTGTATCAGATCATGGAGCGAATTAAATACTAAACTAAAAAAACTGTACTATTGACGCGGAACAACAAGATGTATACAATCCAGAGAAAAAGAGATATTGCGCGTCATCATTGAAAGAATGATAGTTGAAGTAAAATTTTTAGCCAGTCAAAATTTGTCATTCAGAGTTACTTGTAGGAAGTTCAGATAATGGTAATTTTTAAAGGCCATTTTAGATAATGGACAAACTTGATTCGGTTATTTTAGAACACCTTAATAATGTGATTAAACGCAAAAATAAAAATGTATTCCACACTACTTAGGGCAGTATTTTCAAAATGAAATAATTAATATTTTAGCTTTATCTACTCGTAATGAGATAAGAGACATTGTGCTAAAAGCCAAATATTACACTATAATTCTTGATCTACACCAGATATTAGTCTCACAGAACAAATAAAGTTTGTAATTTGGTGTGTGAGCACTACTGAAATAGTAAGGTATTAAGTTTAGAATTCTTTCTAGGAATTTTTAGGAATCTGACTCTAAACAGATTTCCAGATTTGGACACATTCTCTATTGAATCCAATATCTTTGAAAATATTGATTTCACACCAAAAATATTTTGACAGATTTGCTTCTCAGAATGCCACAAAAATTATTTGATAGTTTATTATTAAGTAGGCTTTGTAGAATGACTGATTAATACACTTTTCGTTTCAAGAAATCTATTCTCTCTTGAGTACTTTTTTATTAGATTACATCTTCTGAATAAATACTGTTTTGCTTTTATAATTATAAAATGTCTACATTTATTTCAAAAGTAATATTTTTGCTTGTTTATTATTCTGTTAAAAGTATTTTGCAGCTACCATAACCTAATAGTTGACAACAAAAAAATTTGCACTTCAAATTTTATGTTTGCATTTCTATATATTAATGTTTTACTTTTTACTCTTATACGGGTAGACGAGTTTATAACCACAATGCATAAGTATTAAGTAAGAAATTAAATAAAAAGTATTGTAGTAAGTGATTATATATATAAACATTTTAATAAGTAATTAAAAATATAAGCCTTTTAATAAGTAATTAAATGTCTTAATATTATAAAAAGTAATTAAATATATAAGTATTGCAATAAATAATTAGTTATTTAAATACTATAACAAGTAACTAATATGTAAGTATTATATAAGTAATTATATAAATAAATATTAAATATAAGTGTTAGTCAAAATCTGAAAAATTCTCTCGAGGGCGGCACATTTGATCTTCGCACGCAGGCGGCCGACACCCTACGATCGGCCCTGGACCACTCCTTTGAAACTTCTCACTCATCTCATGATTCACATGGGGGGAGGGGCTATTTTACGACACCGACACTCGAACACAAACGCGCCTTAATTAGCTTGTTAAAAAAACGTGGGAACCAGTCTTCTCATTTCTTTCCCCTGATTTATTCTTTTTGGCTAGATATTTTTAACTCTATATCTTGATTAGAACGAATATTTTAATTATATTACAACGCAAAATATTTTTAATGTAAACGGATTAATAATTTTTATTTTTGAATTTTTGTAAAGTATTAATAACATAAAAATAGGCATTTTAATCAATACTGAAAAATATTGCTATTATGCATCTCTCTATGCTGTACATCAAATATTATCATTATTACACTTTTATTAAGTTTTTCCACGCAATTTATTTGTGAGAAATTTAATGAAAATATTATTGTATGTAAATATACATCTAAAAGAAATTATATCGAAGTCATGCTTCTATTAGAAGTCTATTTTTATAACTATTCGACGGTGTGTGAAAAAACTTCATGTGAGATTATAGCAAGATAAAAGGTCAAAAAGCAAAATGACCTTAGAAGTAGTACATATATATTTTACATTGAAAAATAAAAA